>CM031242.1:473088487-473275987 GCA_018340775.1 Taxus wallichiana var. yunnanensis | reverse complement strand
GAAAACATTAAGCAAATATTGGAAGAAATAAGATAATAACTTTTAGGTCTAGAGGATTAAAATTGGTCATAACAAGAAAAATATAAATATCTTCATGTAACATAACGAACATGGCACAAGTTTGTCATATACTTAGACGTTGACATATTCAACACTACTATTACAAAAGTGCTTTTAGATCTTGCACATATGTAAACATGATGTCCAAAACTACCTGGGAGAAGTTAGGGAGACCTCCCTTGGAACCCACCAGATATTACATTGGATTAGCAGATGGTTCGTCAAAACAACCTATAGGGGCACTAAAGAATGTAGAAGTCAACTTCATGGGAATAAAAATATGGTAAATTTTGAAGTTGTAGAAAATGTTTCTTTAAAACCCACATACAAATCCATTTTGGCCTTAGAGTGTTTCCTTGATTGCAATGGTACTTTGAACTCATAAGAAGAAGAAGTTATATTACAATCAGTTGGAATTTGTGTTCACATACCATTACAAGCTAGAATGAATGTTGCATGGTTTGAAGAAGCTTTGCACGACACCGAGGAAGAGGATTTTGATGACATACAAGGGATATGTGTTCAAAATTAATTTACTAACATTGATAAATAATTTGAACCAAATTCGAGGAGAAATTTCAAGAAATGATAATCTATGAATGAGAGCTATGACAATGTCATCGAGGCATGGGTACATGGTTTCCCAAAATCCAGGATAAGGAAGTTGTATTTCGCACTGCCCCACGTGATCACATTATATGATAACCTTAACTCCATGGATCCTAAAAATGATATGTTTTTTCCCACACAAGAAATATTCGAATAAGAAGATGGATATTATTCTGCCAAGAAAGAACCAGAGGATAATCCAATCAAAAGAGTATATACACTAAGTCGCGGGGAATCACACCAAACTCTACCAAAATACTCAGGGTTTGGAGATTTAGAAGGATATTTGGAACAAATGGTGAGAATATTTCCTAATGAGAAAGCAATAATGGAATCTTTAGATGATACCCGATAATCAACATTGTTGGATGGTGGAAAACACATAAAACTAATATCTCTCATTAGAATTATTTGACCGCATTACTAAAAACAATATACTTAGAAAGGGAAGGGTACTATGCAGCTATACCTGAGTATACAGGTGAAGGGTATCCACATAAACATATCCAAACATGTGAAATACATTGGAAAATATGTGGTGAAAATTATCCTCTAGTATGGACTCAATTATTTGTATGGACATTAGGACCCATACCTAGATCATGGTATATGCATCAAGAAATAAGAAGGGAAACAAGAAGTTGGGACCAAATTGTGAAATATTTTTTCCATACATTTAACTTTTGGGATGTGAATCTTAATATCCTTTGGGAACTATAAAAGATAAGGAAATTTTATTCTTAACTCTCAAAGAGACCACAAACCGATTTTCACAAAAGAAACCAGAACCTAAAGAACCCCAGAAGCAAGAACAAAAAATAAATTTCTAGCTATGGCTTACTATTTTGTAGTAGAGAAACAAGAAAGAGAAGAAAAACCTGAAAACTTAAAATACAATAAAATCGAAGGAGAAACGGAAGTATTAGAGACCAAAGTAGAACAGAAAATAATACCATCATCCTCAAAAATTAAGGAGTGAAAATATTGGTATAAATGGATATGAGAAGTTTGATAAGATTAGATATTACTTTGTTCGGAGGAAGAAGTGTCCAAGGTAGTAGAACTTCTCCAAGAATTCCATAATGTATTCCTAAATATTTCAAGGAATTAAAAGGTATAAAAGAAGAATTTATTCTTATGAAAATTTAAAATAATGATGGAATCAAACCATTAAGGAAGAGGCCTTACAAATTAAACCCAAAGCTAAAATTCAAAGTGAAAAAATAAATAGACAAAATGCTGAATGCGAGACATCATCAAACATGTAGAATACTTAGATTGGGTAATCCATATGGTCATCCAAAACAAGAAAACTAAGGAAATTTGAATATGTGTGGATTATAGAGATCTCAATAATGCATGTGTGCGTGACCCATTCCCTACTCCATTCACAGAAGAGGTTCTAGAAAATGTATTAGGAAGAGAGGTCTATTCCTTCACATAAGAAAGTAGAGGAAGAGATTAAACACAAGGGAAAGGAGAGGAACAATATAGAAGAAGAAAAAGGAACATAAAATGAAGTAAAAGGAGATGAAAGAAAAAATGGAGAGATGAAGAGGAAAAGGAGAAGAAAAATAAGGAAGAAGAGAAAAGGAAAAACAAGAAGAAGAGAAGGAAAGAAAGAAGAAAGAAGAAGAAGAAAAAGAGAGAAAGGAGAAGCGGAACAAATGAAAAAAGAACAAGAAGAAAAGGAAAAAAAGAAGGCAGAAGAACAAAAAAGGATAGAAAAAGAAGAAAAGGAACAAAAGCATAAAGAACAAATAAAAAAGAAAACGCACGATGTAAGTAGGAAAAAGAATAAAAGAAGAAAAAGGAGGAGGAAGATAGAAAAGAACACGAAAGGAGAAAAACAGAAAAATAAAGATGAGGAAAATAAAGTAAATGTACCGCCATCATCACCATCTACACTAAGTGAAAGTAGTAGTAGTATATTACATGTACAATCACCTAGATATCCATTAACAAAAATCAATCAAGCCCTCCAACAAGAGAAGAAAATAGCAATCCATCTAGTTACAACAAGGAGTTGTAGAACAAACACAATAAGGGTATATGGTACACTTGCATAAACTCTCACCCCTCTAGAAATTTACATGCAATAAACTATTGGATCAAAACGTAAAAGAAGATTAGATGCAGAGACATGTAGACAAGGAATAATTTATGAATAGAATACTCGCATATATTTAGGAAGAAAATCCAAACCTTAAAACCAAAGTCTATAAATAGAAATAGCATTATAATATTCAAGTAAAAGAGATGATAGTAGACAATACTACAAGCCAAGAACATGAAAATAAAAAGATCCAAGAAGAAGCTATAAAAGAATACAAGGACCAAGTCATACAACCAAAAGTTTTGGAAAATAAAAAATGTAGAAAGGAGACGTGGGAGGCTATAACCAAATTAGAGACATAATTCGACTATGCCATAACATACTATGCATATACCATGGGGTGGCCAAGTTTGACTCAAAAAAATAAATAAGAATTGGACACACTTGAACAACAACTGCATAAAGAATCTACATAATATGATATCAATAAATACAAGGATGTGACCTAGTATAGAAAACTTGTAGAAATTATAGTACAATATCATAATAAGCAACAACAACGAACAAAGAAGATCACATACATGCATGAATGCAGAAATACCATGGATAGGGAACTTATAAGGATGCAACAAGAGTTAGCAAGTGGAAAATAAAAATTATTTTAGATTCAATCAAAGCCTTTCCATTCATATATCCTTCCAATGATTCAATAAAACTCACAACTTTAGGAATGGATAGAATAGATCAAGCATCATTTAGACTTGTGGTACTAGTTTGAAAAGAACATCACATCTCAGATAACAAAGTACATCCCCCAAAACATGCCATGAATAATTATTGTAGAAACCAAATTTTACAAGGAAACTATGGCATCCCATAAATTCATTCAAGCGAGTCGAGCAAGGGAACCCTTCCTTATGCCAGGCGTCTAAGTTTCTGGTGGTTTATGTCTATGTTTTCTTAGAGTTCATATAGAAAGAAAGGGTTCTTCATCATTTAGTTGTCTTAAGGATGAGACAACATTTGATGTATGGGGATGAGGTTGACAGGGTTCTTCATCAAGTTTTTATAGCAATTTGTAGAATAAAGGGATACCCACGAGACTAAGCAAGAAGTCGTAGATAAAGGAGGAAAGTGTCGAAATACTATAAAGAACTGTGATAGAAAAAAATCCATAGAACATAGGAGAAATCCATTGAATCCTATGAAAACCATGGATCAAAGACAAACAAACGGAGTAAGGCAGGATCCAACAGTCATGACCAAAAGAATTTTCTTTTGGATTAGTTTGTAATGAAGATATTTATTTTATTTAATCCAATATATATGGTGTGCCATATGACATAATAGATGTGTACCATATGAGATGAGATATGTGTGCCACAAATGAGAAATATATAAGATATAGAGAATAGAGATAATTTGTATGTGTGTATGAGACTAATGTAATCTATTTTGAGATATGAATAAAGAATGATGTTTGGAGAAAAATTGTTATGTGGATTTATATTCTTCATGTTCATCAAGTAAGATTTATTTTACTCTTTCCTTGCACATCCTTAACAACACGGAAAACTTCTTAACCCTCAAACCGTTGTTGAGGCTTAAGTTCAACATGTGGTAACATGCATAAGGATATGGAAGGATTACATGAAACCATTATGAATAGATTTTAAATGGTGTTCCCAAAATAATAATTTTACATTGTGTAAATATATACAAGAACTCGAGCATAAAATAAAATGTGCAATCATAACACAAGGATCCAAACATGCACCATTTCAAGATGCAAACCAAAGGATACACTAAATGAAAAAATGTTAGTCCCATTAATAGAAAGTTCATATTGATTTAAAATCATTGCTTCATAGCTCCCATATTTTTTATAAGAGTTTATAATTTAGCTAGATAATTATCCTATAACATGCAATGTGGTAGATAGAAAGATGAATTAAATGGGTAATTTGACTTGAGTGACCATGTACACCACCCTAAATTAGAATTTTAAAGTCTAATTAGATCATATTCAGGCTTTCTCTTAAGCCTTAACATAATTTATTGCAGATATTCTTCCTTGCAAAGAATGTTTTGACATATGAAGCACTTCTAAAATGCCAAATATGCATTCAATCTAATTGAACTAGGCCTCTAGTATGAAATTAATTTGTCAAATATGGGGTGTAATAGATTTTACTACCATTAAATCTTATAACATTATTCATTGCATGGGATTTCCTATAAATACCCAGACCAAAATATTTATAAATGTCTTAGAATTTGGAATATAAAATATTTTAAGAAATTTTATGCATTTTCTTTATGTCAATTTTCTTTCCTTACTTCTATCCTAGGTTAGTGAATGTATATGATTTTTCTAAGTTTGAATCAATGTTAGAGAATCTACTTGTTTATTGACTGCAATATCATTTGATTAAGTGACTAGAAATTTGATTTTTTCTTCATGCATATCAAATGGTGTTGCACTCGATCTTGGTGGTTAAGTCCTTCCTCGGAATCTTACACCTTCCTATCTCTTGATTGATTGCATATTAATCTAAAAACATGAAATGTTTTGAAAAATCTTGTCATTCAAGAAAGTTGGATCTTCCCCTTCATATTTGCTACTTATTTCCCTTATCTTATCCTACTAATTTTTTCACTTCTTTTAAAACTCAGTTAGAAGTATGATTAAAGGTTGTAATCCACATACAAAGTTCACTTTATCGATTACAAGTGAAATTCATAACTGATAATTTATTATTTAATGTAAATCATACAATCGGTAAGAAATTTTTGAATATCATAATTATATTTATAAATGTGTGAAAAGAGAAAATGACTTATAGAAGGTACTAATAATTAGGCCTAGTATGGCTAGTTTTAGGTGTGTTTAATTTGAGAGTCCTCAAGATACCTGAAAGTACATGAGGCCCAAATCTATTTTGGTTTCCGTATGAGGTGTGGTATTGGGGCCTCCCACGTCACTTTGCAGTCCCATAATGATAAGGTTTCAGTGCTCACCAATATACCTCCCACCAAGTATTTATAATCGACCATAACACCAAGTTGGCTTCCCCTTTGGTGATGAAATCCAAGTAGGTAGATATGGGATGGGATAATGGTGAACGATATTTTAACCACTAATTAGACTAGATGATTAGGTAGAGATACGAATGTAAATTTTTAAGTACCAAAGTAAAAATTCACTTTCAATGAGGACAACATACAAGATGCAATACAAAAATGAGACTGAAAGGAGAATAGAAATGAGAGAAAAAAGGAAATACCTTTATTTACCATATAGTCCTTTTGTCTTACACCTTCTAGGAAGTCACGAGAGGACTTGAGATGAAATGTTAGCTAACTTAATAAAATGTATTCTACTTAATGAAACTATAGAATTTAATCAAAAGGAGTGTGTTAGATGTTTTAGTAGATTTTAGGATTCAATTTTACTATATGAAACAAACCACTAAAACTCAAAAATAGCAGGGTTTTAACGAAACCTTCATGGATGATGAAGGAAGGTGGCAAATCCAAACAGATGCAACTCATTTCCAAAAGAAATGGAAACCTATACACACATAAACAACTTGACAAGAGAGATATTAAATAATTATGAGGCAAGCTACTTAGCAAATTCAATCCAATGACCAAAGGGATTCCTTTGACAGTGTCAACTTTCTTTCGATAATTAAGCTATAAATAAGTAATGATAAGATTACGGATAATATAAAATGATGCATATGATAGGTTATAGATAGACAATGCCTAGATTTCAAGACTCAATCAATGTCCTCAATGATAGGCTAGGTAGGATTGAAAACATTTTCCCAGAGAGGTTGGCCTCATCATTTTGCTTAAGGAGAATATCCAACTTCTCTAAAATTTCATCCGGATTAGGCGTGAGGAAGATGTCACATATTTTTATCTTATGCTCGATGTTAGATTTCCCCACATAAATTGTTGATAGAATATGGGGTAAGTGCATGGAAATGGGGGCCAAAAGTGGACACATATCCATTTTTGGTGATAGAGAAAATTTAGGGTCATTTTATAATGCGAGCACATTATGGCTCGGTAAACTGAGTCATAACGCGCTCGCATTACTATTTACTATGTGGTATATATGGTTGTGGGAGCGATATATGTACTAAAATAAATGCTTTATTAATATTTATACTTAATTATTTCTTATACTTTAAATTTGTATTAGTAAATATAATAAATTAGGTCACTCTACACCTTATGGAACTAGTCTCGAGCTCCATTTGTCATGGTCTAGAAGATGGTTTTTCAAATTTTAACATGGTCGATACATAGTTATTTTTTAGGATTTCAGTATTCAGCCTAAAGCTTTTAGGGTTTAAATTATACAATCAATGTCTATTTTGGGAAAGAATATAGCCATTGTTTAGGTTTTAGGGACTTTTAGAAGTGTTGGAGGCAATTTAGGAAGATTTAGGAAAAAATTTCTCATTCAAGGACAATTTGCTCAACAACGGGTTTTCTAGGTGTAGGGAAAAAATAATCTAATGGTGAAATTTGAATTCTTCGAATGATTTTGGTATCTCCATAAGGAGAAAGGAGACAAAAAAATAGGAAATGGAAATATATGAAAATACTTTACATTATGGTAACATCTCTTTTATCTTAGACTTGAAGGATTTTTCAAGTAATTTCAAAATAATATAACGCCTTCGTGTTCTGACAAAAATTGACCTAAATTTGCAAGATCTAGACAAATAGTCACCACATGGTGATAGGTTAATTATTAAAAATTTTGAATAAGTACCTCTTGGAATAGGTACCTTCATAAATAGACTATTTTTACCATGGGTGAGGATCTCATGAGGACGGGGCCAAATTTTTTGAGTTGAAAACACCTTCCTAACACCCTTGGTTGTGTTTTTGAGTGACGAAACTTCTAACATGAAAAAGTGGTAAAAATGAGTTACCATGATTTGAAATAATGTTTCTAAAACCTCAAGTGAAGACTTAAGTGTTTAGAAACATTGTTATGATATCTACATTGTGATGGGAACAGGATGCTCTCTTCTAATTACAAGGAAAGAGTGAAGATCACTCTCTTAATTTTCAAGGCCTCCATAATTAACCCTAGTGACCACAAATCAACTCCATGATGCTCAAACCATTTTTTGATTATCTATCACTTACTGAAATAGGTATTCACCATGTAGATGGAAGGATTTATCATTGAATGAGATTCTTGTCATGTGGCCACCTGTTAGACTGAAATGAGGTGGTTGTAATGTCCTTCCTCCTTTGAAGTGTGATCATGTTATTGTTATCCATTTCCCCCAGTGAAAAATGGAAAATGGGGATGTGATTAGACTCGGACATAGAATAGGAAAACCTAACAATGGAATTGGGTTCTTGGTAGTTTTTGAGGCTACGGAAGCTCATCCAAGGAATTCAAGAGTGAAATTCATATTGAGGAATTATTTCCTCTTCTGGGTTTTGACCTCTAAGATCAACGTAAAAAAGATGAATTACAGGCTCACATCAGGTCAAAAATGGCCAACACTAGAAGAATATCTCCCAAGGAAACCACTACCACCTTTGTGGTCCTCTATGTTAAAGAAGGTCCCCAGAAAATCAAAGAATTGCTAAAATTGACACGAGGGGGTTAAAGGGTTGTCGAAGTCAAAAATGGCTCGCCAAGTAGCTCAGAGAGCTACTTGGAAAGTCAAGCTAAAGACAACGTGCAGCAAGTGGAGATATGAGCTCCCTGAGCTCAGTGAGTTGAAGATCTCCTGAGGTGTGAGCTATTTGAATTACATAGCGAGTTCGATCACCAATGGTGCAAGGTTAGAGCTCTGTAATGAAGCGGACATAGTGAGCTCGTATTGAACTAAAATGCAATGACACGGCATTCACAAGAGAAGGCCCAAGTTGTTTGGAAGTGGGTCGAGAACAAGGCCACATGAAGAAGACTCACCTCAAGGAGGTGGAAAAACAATGGTGAGTCGGCCATGGCACAAAGAAAATCTTGTTGTAGAAATGTTGAGGTCGAGGATTGAAAGGAAAATGGTGATGCCTATGAACAAAACGCATTCAAGCTCATGCAATGAGCTAGGAAGTGAGTTTTGGCTTGGATGGGAGGGACGAGTTGGCCTACACAGTGCATGGCCCAGCTCATGTTACTATAAAATTAGGTCAGGGCCACGAACAAGGAAAACTAGGAGGTTGAGCAGGTAGTAAATCGAGCAGGGAGGCTTACGGAAGGAGTACAATTGGGGCCAAGCTTCGAGCTTGAACATTCATGCACAGTGAGATCAGATCATGGAAACATGGAAAACTTGGCCAGTGCATACTTGAACCCCATGGGAAGAACACGATCCCAAGAGATTGGTGATTCCGCTATGTAAACCAAAGGTCGAGTGAGCTTCGCGATGTAGAGAAAACATTTGGTGAACCAGGGGTAAATATGGCGTGGTCAAGAAAGGAATTCTTGTCACGAAAGTTAACGATGAAGATCAACGCAAAGTAAAGTAAAGGATATTTTCCACAACGGATAAGGCTCGCCAAGTGGTTATAGTGTTGAGTGGAAAATTGAGGATCAAAGTATTTACCAAGGGCTCGACCAAAACCATGTAGGAACATATCAATTCCCGCATTAATGGAAGGGAGTGAGCCATTCATGTGAAGTGAAAGTAATTTGAAATTCCACGTGAAGAGGAGTGATTTATTAGGAGTTATGCGGTGAACGAAGAAGGTGGTACTTCCAACACAAGAAGACCAATTTTGAAGCACAAGCAAAGTAGTGCGAGTCACCATAATACAAATTTCGAGGTGAGTATGATAAGCCCAATTTGATGCAAAGATAGAGAAGCAAGCCATATTTAAATGCAGAGATTAGGAAGGCTCTTACTAAAATAGTAATAGGGGTTGTGTTCGATGCAAGGTGAGCGAAGAAAGTGAGATCACCGTATTGACACCTGGTGGGTAGAGTTCATGATGTTAAGTGGAAAAGTTGAGGTCAACCACTTTTCATAATCACCGAGATAAAATAAGTCAAGGTAAACAAAATCGGTAATGCATAGATTTGAAACCAATGTAATGCATCAAAATGGGGGCTCTTTCTTCACAATTTTCTTAGGGAAGGTTCATGCAAAATAAGTAAAGTAAATGTGTTTCACCGCTTAGTAAGTAAAGCAAAGAAGTTTCAATGCAAGAAAAAGGGCAAGTTAGAGAGCCAAATATAATGTTAATCGAAAAAATGAGTGATTTTGACTTACGTTGGAAGCAAGTGGAGTAAGGTGGAAAATTGAACAACTTCAACTCCTTGTAGGCAATGCATCCAACATAGTAAAGAAAAGTGGTTTCAATGCATTGGCCATGAGCTAGAAACTAGTTCATTGCAGTGAATCAGAAAACTTCAACTCCATGGGGGCTCAGATGAAGTAAATATGAGGTGATTCGACACTTTGGAGGGGAAGGTGAGGTGAGTGTTACAAGAAATATCGTGGTTCTTACTTTGCAAGTTAACCAGTCGAGAATCAATGCAATGAGCTAAGTAAAGTATCTCAAGTTCAACGTAATTCATGGAGGTGTTAAATGAGTTTCATGTCAATGTGGTGATTTGATGAGCTAAAAATTACGTTGGGAAGAGATTAAAAATAAACATAGCTATGCAAAATCGACGCAATGAGGGGAATGTTGCGGTGAACAAGGGATCCATGTCTTGTATGATCATGAGTTAAGAAAATTAATACATTGCAGCGATTTGAGGGATGAATTCTTGCATTTACCCATTTTCCGTAAGAAGAGTAGAAGTAAATAAATTAAACGCAATGAATGGGTATACTCATTGTAATTTTTAAAGTATTAAATGTAGAGGCCAAGTCTGCGTTGAATCCCAAACAAAACAAAATGAATCTCATTTCACCCCAATGAAACAGAATCAATGAAAGAAAATCAACACGTGACCTTCTTAGCACCTAACTTCTTGAGGTCATGTCAAGACATCCAAAGTAGAATAGAAATGGATGTGTATGTGTGGTGATGGTGGATAAGCTAATGAGGCAACCTTATATCTTCAACATGTAATATTGGGATCTGTGATTCTAAGGCAAATAATTCTCTCCTAACCTGAAGTGGCATGATGGATCGATCTGATATGATAGTTGCTCGGAGACTCTAGTCAATATCGAGCTCTACCAAGATTCTATTCATTGGTTTTTGAACATGCGGGAAGTGACTTGTGGGCACCTCGTATAGATTTCCAGACAAGGTCATGGAAGTAAGAACGAGAGGTGTAATGAAACCACAGGGACTATGGGTGATTTTCTCTGGTCTAGTCCAGAAATTCTTAACTTTGATCGATTGCTATATTTAATAATGAAAGTTATGCAATGATATCAGGTGGAAGTGGTGATGATTTAAATATTGATGCACAAAAACTAGTGTCGATATCTAATTAGTTAGCATGTAACGTCCTCAATTTAGTACATTAGAACAAGAAATTTTTTTATTTTTATTTTTTGATAGATGCATCCTAGTTCTAAATACATAATTTAGAACTCTCAGATCATAACAATCGCTCTTATAACAGATAACCATACGCACCGTGTGATGACTCGAGTACCTCCGATCTATTCATTCCATGACTCGGTAATCTACCGATCTATTCATGAGTATCAAAGAGTTGGCATTTTTATTTTAACACATCCCTCTTGCGGTTCTCTTCCCTAACTGGGATTCGAATGCTCATCTAAGGAACCTAATCAATAATTTTTACCATTATTCATCGGCATCTCGCCCTTAGACTAGGTGACATAGACAACGCAATCAAGATCTTGTGATACTTTGGCCAAAGATTTGAAACATATTGCTTATGTCTCGTATTCCTTGACAAAGATACTCATCAATGAATACGCCTTCACCCCATTCCTATGTTATGTAGAATGTCTTATACTCGACTTCTCAGGCTTCTCCTACCCCAAGTTATTCACTTAGGAACGGATTAATAATATGACAATGATATAAGGATGTTCTCAAGGACTAGGGATACGCTGACATAATGGGTCAACCCTTGTTAACCCCGTGTGTCAAGGTACCTTGAGTCTCCGTGGGGTAGCCTCATATCATGACCACATTCCTAACCAGTCCTGAGTAAAAACATGTTCGAGTTTCAGTGTAAATCTTAACGATCAATGCAAAGGGTGTCGCCATAAGTCACTCGCATTGTTGTATCTTCGAGAAGATCCTAATCTTCTCGAAGGTACAACCCTCAGTAGTTTACTTGTGCCATAAACCTTCAAATCCACCTCAAAAATATCTACTTAACTTTAAGGTGTTACTTACATTGAGTTAAAGTTATACTTTAAGACACTCCTTTTAGGGTAGTCTTTTCCCAACCCCTGGGTTCCTCACCTTAGAATTGCCTTTCTTATTAAGACCCATTTCACAAGAGAAGTTAATAAGATTTGGGGTTTCATTAAGGAGTTCTTTGATACACAATAATCTTAATCAACGAGATTGGGCAGTAGCCCCAAATCTTCTTATAAGGTTGCTAACTTAACCCTTTTAGGTTTATATCAATTCTTAAAACTGAAATATATCTTACTTATTAGTATTAAGATATAGTGTTTCAAAATCAAATTAAACGTTGTCTTGACTTAGATCATGATTAGGAGCAATAATTTATTCAGCCCGTTCTCACTTCCCAAGTTGAGGTTTATTTTAACCTTAGCTTCTCGAAAGACAATGATCTAAATTTCATTTTAGCTTTAGATAGAACATAACAAAACTACTAAATATTCACAAGTATTCAAATCATATAATCTTTGCAAAGCATACTTAGAGAATCCCAAATGTCTCCAAGGTATACAATAATACCAATGCTCTTAAAATCATTCGAACCAAGAAGTTTAATCCATCAAGATACGAATGCAAACACATAAGTAACAAATACCTCATTTCATTCATTTCTAAGCTAATCAAATACATTTTATGCATTCAAAGATATTTGATACAATACTCAACAAAAAAAGAACATCTTTCTTCAAGTAGTACATTTAGAGAATCAAATTGGAATTCATCATAAAACCAAATTAAACAATCAACATCATATCGATCTGCGTGCCTTTACCACTTACGGCAACCATTTGCAAAAATTGTCAACACGGTCCGGGCCTCGGTGAACTGAGAATGATAAGCACTAATTCTTAAAACAATTGCAATCCACCAATTGTTCTCATTAAACAACCTCGTTTATATGAAATCATTTCTTCAAATTCCAAACTTAAATCGTGCTATTCATCCTATATGTTAGAGACTAAGAACATATGAATACAACCTTTCTAAGACAAAGAATACTCCTACAAGAATGTTTCTAACAATTTCTCAAAGGCGCTAAAACATTCAACAAGCTCACTGTCTTAATTCTTTTATCCTCATAACACATTTCAATGGTATTGACAAGTATACCTATTTATACAAAGAACACACATTTTATACCAGCTCTCTCCATACAATACCACAGTTTATTCTTGTTATGCCCTTACCGTAGAGATCGCAAAAGGATGCAAGAAGAAAGCACACAAGGTTTCCTGTCTAGGAGAGAGAGAATTTTCCTATTCAACTTATTATACATCAACATATAAATTACAGTCTAGAAGAAAGAGAGAGAGTCAATCAGATTCCTAAATCAATAATGTTCTGACAGCATCGAATCCTTTAGAATAATGCAAATACATTTACGAATGCGACTAAACAGTCGAGATTATAAGAAGAACTACAGTTCCATCTAAATCCAATTATAAAAATCACCTGTAGCTATTAAGCAATACAAGAGCTCTAGCGACAAGCAATAGTAAGTAATCCAACCATAACAGACTCAACAAATCTTTTTCATATCATTCATCAACATGAATATACCCATCACCATCGTTTAACAGGGCACAGCTAGGAGCTTTTTGTTTCAATCAAACACGAGACAAGATAACATTAAAAACCAATAACGTTTCCACATGCAAATACAGTGACATTCACACTGAGTCGAAACACAAACATGCACAGCTTCATTCAACTGAATCTAATCTCTATGAATATACAACAAGGACTTTACAGAAGTCACCTCCATTACATAAGCTCATCAAAGTTTTAACCTAAGTCGAGCTAATACGAAAATTACAGCAGGGACTCAAATAGAGTCGTGCTTGTAATGTAAACCCAGCACACATTCAACAGAATTGAACTGAATAAAAACACAACAACCTATAGAAAGAGTCGAGTTAAAAGTATGCCATCACGCAAACACATCAGGGCTTCAACAGGAGTCATGTTCACATGGAAATACTGCAAGGACTCCAACGGAGTCGTATCCAACAAGAACTCACAGCCAGGGTTAAGATTGAAGTCAAATTCATACGAAAACATTCAAGGACTCCAACTGAATCAATATCAACAGTCTTCACAACTAAACTTCTACAGAAGTCGATTACAAGATACATATTAAGGATTCCAACAGAATCAATATCAATAAGTATTCACAACTAAGCTTATACAGAAGTTGAAACACTAGTTACATTTCAAGGACTCCAACTGAGTCAATACCAACCGTATTCACAACTAAGCAACAGTATTCGCAACTGAGCAACAATATTCACAACTAAGCAACAGTATTCACAACTGAGCAACAATATTCGCAACTAAGCAACAATATTCATAACTAAGCTTAGACAGAAGTTGAAATACAAGATACATTTCAAAGACTCTCACTGAGTCGATACCATCAGTATTCTCAACTAAACAATAGCATTCAAAACTAAGCTTAAGCAGAAGACGAAAACATACGAAACATTAAAAGGACTCCCACTGAGTCATTTTCATATATAATCCTTGAAAACTTTCAACGAGAGACTAACCCAAAATTGCTAACACAGTAAGGATTTCTACAATAGTCGCATTCAAGTAGTATAATCACAGCAAGCATTCCAACCAGAAGGAACTTAAAGTATTCTAGCAAGATTCAACAGGATTCAACAACAATAAAAGCACAAATTTCTCAAACGAAATGAAACCAAAAGGAAGAATAAATACAAGAACCATTCCAACAAGGTCTTCTAAACCCCGAGATTCCTAATTCCACAGGAAAAGAAGAACCAATACATTGCTTCAAACCAACTGAACTGAAATCACCTGAACAGAGTTGTTTTAATGAAAGCATTTAGAGTAAAGCAAGATTTTTAAAAGTCAGGGCCTATCATGCCTGGTAATGTCGCTTAAAAATCTGAAGAAGACCTCTGAATGTGCTCGTGCCTTCTCCTCTTCTTCCACGATAGATTCAACAACAATAATTTGTTACCCTCATGTCTTATAAACTTTCCCCGACAGAGAAAAGAGCTAGTTATTCTCATAGTTGCCATGCAACACCAAGTAGACTGGTTTGAAGAAGCAGTGATCAAACAGAGAGAAAAACGGAGCGTATGGAAAACCAAACAACCAAATAATTTTCCATTTGCATGCCTTCCCGAGCAATCCTGCTCTCGGGAACCGAAGTTCATCAATGACATTAACTCCAAGATTCCCGCCCAATCTCCATTGCCACCGACCGCCATAGTTGGCAATTGACAAATGCAAACAAAAGACCATTCCCAGATTTGGCGACTCTGCCACGTCGGTCTCAATAGATATTTATAACCTCCGCCAAATCCCAAGTCCTTCATCCTTATCCACCTCATAAATGCCATAGAAACTACCGCCCATGGCTCGCACCCCTTCATAGGTCCCCCTTCATCCACTATCATTAGTTAGGTTAGAAACATAGGTTAGATCATAAGGTAATACTTTAGTCTTACTTCCATAGTGCTAGGTGGCTAACCTTAGGAACATTTAGCTTATAGTTTAGGGCTAGGTTAGATTAGCACTAATCCAACCCATAGGTTATAGTTTAGGTTTAGGTTATTAACCTTAATAAATCCAGTCTAGGTCCCACAAGTAGGTTCGATCAGTATTGGAACCAAACAGGTAAAAGATCCCCTCAGACAGATCCTATCGTGTATTACTAAATAAGCTTATCAATACCCAGAACATCTTACCCGCTTAAGGTCTAGGCCTTCCCGATGTTACGGTATTTGGAACCGATTTTCATTTAACAAGATCAGCCGAGTTGACTCTGAATTGCTCATTCAACACATTCAGACCTTGCAACCTTCGTAAGGTCTATAATTTTTGTTCATCCAAAATAAACTTAAAACATCTCTTGGATCAATGCCACTGATCCAAGGCTGAGTCATAAACATGGGTAAATCCACAATTCATCCCGAAATCGATTGAACTCAAAGCTAAAAATGAAAGAAATAAAAGAGTCCAAGCATATCCTGACTCACTCAAAGATCTTCAAGAGCAAAGAAGATACAATCCATATCAAGCATGACTTCACAATCAAAGGAACACATCCTTATATAGAAGAAATCATATATCAACACTTGAATGCTCAAAAGGAAGTAACAATAGTTCGAGTGTTACATAGCAAGCCCTTTGGGTTATGGGACTTGAGGATCACAACCAAAATCTCATAGAGGTTTGGCCCTATTATGGTCATGCGCTTAATCAAACCCTATTTCTAAGAGTACAACAATAATCATAGGCCTCATTAGCTGAGATTTTTAACGTGTTTAATTGTTCTATTTTCTCAAAGAATGTAACAAGTGTGTGTAAGACTATCAAACATAAACTTGTATCAATGTCTATTATCAACTTCGCCCATTGGGTTGTGGGACCAAAGGATCAAAACCATATGTCTTTTCTTGTTGTGGGTCATTGATGGTCATGTAGAATGAATTGAAATGATCTTGATAAAACAAACTAACTATAAAAGGAAATATAATCTATGTTTTTGTGTTTTCACAATATATCAGAGAAAAACAATAAAAGCAAACTAATCTAACAAAAGTAAATGTTTTTTATCTTTTCTAGTTTTTAAACAATGTGTTATAATCTAATAAACAAGCTAAATACAAGTAATCATTTGATGCAATCTAGTTACTTGTGTGAATATGTGAATCTAAATCTAAAACAAATAACCTAATCTAATCAAAACCCTTCAAACCCTACCTCATAAGTGTAGAACAAATCATGACCCTAAAAGAGCTATTGTTCCCCCAAACTTCCTGGTAATGTCAAAGAGAAAACTTTCTAATGATTTGATCTACTTGTAATTTCCTGATCAATTAAAATGAACAATTTTACTACTCTATCTTATATGCAATGGAAACTAATGATTCAAAATTGATAATTTGGAAATGAAGCAAGAAAACAAGTAATTCCAACTTGGATAAGCAAGAGATTTAGAAAATCCAATTGTATTTGTGTCTCTCCCCTTAGTTTGTTCCCTTATTTATTTGTGTGTTCATATGAGTCCAAGGAATTGGGAATGCAAGAACATGAGTGTAAGAAGATGCTTGAGAAATGGTATCCTTAAGGCAATATGGTTGTAATGCAAGTATAAGGGAAATAATAGAAGAGATCTCGAGCTTGGCTACGCAATTCCTAGCAGGATTGTGGCAAGTAATACTATGCAAGGTACACAAAAATTCTCGGGCCTTTTGCTTGAAAAAAAGAATTGAATATATAAGAATTGGTGTTGGGATGTGCCTTTATGCACAAGGTAAGAAGAAGCAGCCCAACTAAATAAAGAATATGAAAAAATAGAAGAGGAAGGAGAACCAAGAAATAAAAACTAGTTTATAAAAAAAATGATTCAAAAACACATCCTAAAAGTGAAGATAAGTGAATCATCACATGTCAAAAATGTGCATGAAAAAATCTAGAAAAATCGCTGAAGACCGCCGCCCGCCCGAGTAGCGGTTTCAAAACTGTCGCCTGTGCAAGGTGGTCATCCCGGCACTAAAGGCCAAAACATGCACAAAATGAAGTGGGAAGCTAGAAAAAGTGTGGAAAATCTAAGGACTTCTAGGCTAAAAATATATTGTTATCCCAATTTTCCCCTGGATAAAATTAGTCAAACACGACACCACACAGAAGAAACCAAAAAAATCACATTCAAATCCAACAATCAGCAATGAGGGACTCTAAATGGAGAAGTAGGGTCTCGAAAGGATCAAACGACCCCACACGTAAGAAATCTAAGGGTTTCTAACATTACACGAGCCCACGATTCAAATCTAACAATCAAAGTTGTAATCGAGATTGAAAATGGAGAAGGGTCGCTAAAGATGTAAATAGTGTCAAAGAAACTAGAGGATCAAAGGAGGAAAATGGGGAAAGGGTTAAAGTCTTCAGGATTCACAAATGATTCAGAGTGAGCCCAAATTGGCTAAGTATGGAGGAGACAACGGAAGCTACCAAGTGTCCAAATGACGCACCTCCAAAGATTGAATCCAAAATGGAGACTCAAACAAGCACGGGGCTTCCACATGTCTAGGGACCAAAAAGAGAGCGGCCCAAAATGACTAAGTATAGAGAACCAGCGAAGCCTCCACGTGTCTCATTGGCGCAATTTCAAAAGGAAAGTCTAGAGGCAGTCCCCAAATGAGTGCGGGCTCACCATGTGTCCTAGGTCTAAAAAAGAGACATATTCGGGGGTTGAATAGTCAAAATAGAGGCAAACCAGTGGAAGGAGCCAAGTGTCAACATGGCGCTACTTCAAAAGTAAAATTCAAGCGAGCTTTCAAATAAGTGCCAAGCCTCCACGTGTCTAGGGTCAAACTATAAAAAGGACTTATCCAAAATACAAAGGAACAGAGCAAGCCATGGAAGGTGCCATGTGTCTTCTCGGCACATCTTCAAAAGGTAAATCTAGAAGCGGTCCCCAAACTAGCGCCAACTCGCCACGTAGCCATGTTGAAAATTCAAAGCGGGAAGGCGGGTCATTGGAGGTAGTTTGAACTTTTTTCCCGAGAAGGCATAAAGTGAAAAAATGAGCCGCACCTCTACTGATGCCCAAGGAGCCATGTGTCAAGCCTCACTCAATTGCAGCCGAGGCGGTGGCCTAGGAGGGAATTTTCACCCAAATGGAAAATGTGGACCAGTGGGCCCGAAGATGGTTTTTTGACAAAATTGAATTGCGAGGCTGTGGGGAAATTTTTTTACATTTTGTATTTTTTGGTGCCAAAAGGCACAAAGTGAGTTTCAGGCCCATGGACCCGTCTCGCTAACTATTTTTCACCATTTTTGTATGGACCAACTTAAACATTCAAATGGACATATCTTTCGATCCAATGCTCAAAATTCAACAAATTTGGCACCGTTGGAAAGGTCTTGACCTCGTCTACACCATGGGATCTTGAAACTTTAATTTTGACAAGGTTAGGTGGGTAAAAATGGGAAAATGTCTTTCAGGCCATTAATGCAAAATCTGATTGCTTCAACTACCATGATCTGATTTGATTTGATCCGTCATTCTTCCTTCTTCAACACACCGAATAGACATAGGGAACCAAACTCGGATAGATTGTGGGTAGATTCATGGTGGGAATTGATGGTTGGTGGTTGGATTTTAAGAGCAGAGTCAATTTTATCCTCTCTTTTTCTGGTTTTCATCACCTATATATTGTAACACTTCTCATTTGAGAAGAGAGAGACATTCTAGGATGTAGGGAAACTCTATCAAAGTCATTTCCTAACTCCATTTGAGTACAAGCCTTCTCTAATGCTTGAGAGTGTATTTGTGCCTCTAAGCACCCATGTAATAGTCTGTGCACCTTATAGAGCAATAAAATCTTGTTTTGTGGCGTCTTTCAACCCTTGGAATTGTTTTGTTGTTTCTCTATGCATCTCTATCTTGTTTTTCTCCTTGTGTATGTATTTCACATTTGTAGGTGTAATATGTCATGCTTCATGGAGTTTCAATGGTGGATTTAGATCTGGGTCTATGTCACTTCTGTCTAACCTCCCTCAGTCCCCTTTTCCCTATTTCATTCTCCCTCAACAGAGTATCTCGCCACTTCCTTTTCTGGTGTATCACCACTTAGTGTAGGATCTTTCACCCTCTCTCTCTCTCTCTGTCTCCTTGGAATGGTTAGATTAGGATTAGTTAGATTTTACCTGCACTAGAGTAGCTTGTGGCAGGTAGATTAGGAAGCAAGAACCAGATTTCTCCGGAGGTCCATCTCAAGTTTTACAAGTCCCACAACTTGAGAGATGGTCCCATGTTGTGTAATCACACCAAATGCCCCACTTCACACTCGGCCATTTGGGGTGCTATGATTCTGCACTAACAATTTTGGCATTCCCGGTGGGACAAGAGGTCTTCATTTTATTTCATCAATTTGATGTGGTATTGGTGACATTAATCCTTCGTGAGGCACATTCAAAGCACATCTGGCGACTCCATCTGGTCAATAACCCACCCTTTGAGTTGCAGACCTTTTTCATCCATTTCCACTCATTTTCATCCATTTTCTTCTTCCATCTCTTTCATTTTCTTCCATTCCATGAATTTATGCAATCATGACTTCATTCTCATCATGGAACTCACACTTGTAGCAATAGTAGTGCATTCCACCTCCAATGCATTTCCTAACTCCTCCAAATCAGCATTATGATCAAATCCAAAACCATTATGCTTACCCATATGAGCAGGGTCAAAACCAGGCCATGGATCTTATCAAGAACAAGGGGATGCATATAATGGTGACAACTACATGGAGAATGTTGGTTTTCTAGATAAGATCCAAGGAATGCAAGATAACATGGTGCATCTAAGGGCTACAACACGATTGAAGGCATTCAAGATTAATTTAAGGGCACCTTGTCCATGGGGAGGTCCTTTTCCAAGACATTACAACCCTCAAGAGAAGCTTGACTTCATGGTTTAAGTGTTGCCTCAACTTTCACAATGGATTGAGGATATTGAGGCCTATGAGTTGGATACGAGACAACCTTGTCAATGGGTAAGTTCACCAGCTCCCTATCCTTCATTTTCTCTTTCTCAAACTTTATCATTTCGGCAATGTCAAGAGTACAACCTCTCAGCTTCTGCCCCAAGTGTTGACTTCTCTTCTCCATCCCCATCTTAATCTACCTTATCCCACCCTTTTCCTTCTCTATCCCTCCAAAAAAACAAGAAGTTCCACTTCTCTCACCACCACAAACAATTACAAAGCTTGTTGAAACCCCATCCACCCCTCCTCTTGCCTTCCCAATTCCATATGGGGAAGAGACTCAATAATTCAATCAAGGAGAACACCAAGAAGAGGAACCCAACAGAGAAGAAATGATAGAATATCTAAAAGTGTTGGGCTGCTAGGTTTGGTTTTACAAAGATCCCCTTGATGGTTAATCCAACAAAGTAGGTCATGCTTGAAGAACCAGTGGTGGCTGAGGCTGAGTTTAAAGCAAAGAAGGAACAAAAACAAGAAGAATAATATCAGCAGTCTATTTTCTCGAAATGCAAATGTCCCTAACTGAACTCTCTTTCTAAAAATAATTTTGATCTAATCTAAGCTGCACAACTAGTTAAAGAATGGGAACAATTAGCTCCAAGCCCCATTGAAGAGGAGCAACTAAGAGAGATAAAATTAGAGTTGAAGCCACTCAATGAAGAAAGCATCATTGGAGATTGTTTGCTTTCATTTCAAGGGCTTGATTTGATTGATGAACCCATGATGGAGGAAGACTATAAAGTTTCATAGGCTCCAAGTGCGGAGAAGGCCATAGAAGAACCTTCAGTTCTTCCTCCCACTTCATACCCTTCAGCTCTAATGTTGAAGAAGAGTTTGAGATTTCAAACTTCATGTTTGAAGAAGAGGGGAACCATGGTGAGCAAGTTTCAGATCAAGAGGACACCGTGGAGGAGGTTGAGCACATGCAGTAGAACGATGAGGAAGATTATCTGTCAGACTTGGAAGATTGCTTTGATGGAGAGGATCCCAAGGAGATCACATCATTTTCTCCTCCATCATCCACATTCCAAGCACATGAGCCTACTGCCATGAAGGAGGACATTCAAGGACAACAACCTACATTTCATAATAGCTCTTTGGAACCAAGGTTGGAAGATATGAGTCTTCCATGTTCTTCTCAGGAGAAGGAAGAGAAAAGGCAAGAGGATGTCATCATCCCTCTCACACCATCCATCCAGGAAGGTCAGCAGGAAGACTCCATTCTTGAAGTTAAAGTTTAGAACCATGGGCACATTCAAAGGACCAGACCATTCCCTTTCAGGTACTTGGCTTCATTGGAGTTAGGGAGGAGCCGCCATCCACCATGCCCACTTCAGGGCATGAGGATGAGTATCAAAGTACCAAGGGTCATCATCAACACCTCCAGGAGTCTAATGCCAATCAGCTTGAGGAGGTATTTTTGGTTGATGTTGATACCTTGATGATATGGGTGGAGGACCAACTTATTGTCAGTTTTTCACTCATCCAAGCAGCCATATTCAGTGACAAACCATTTACATGGCTTCCCCTTTTGAGAAAAGAAAGCTACTTCTCCCTACCAGCCATGTAGATTTTTTTAAGTCTCTTTTCTCTCTCTGTTAGTATAGGAGTAGGAGTAGATTTTGTTTTCAGTAGAAGAAGTTCTTGTGCACACTCTACATGTCTCATTTGAGGCATGTATGATTTTGTCTTTGTACATACGTTTTGTTCATATTGCTCTAGAGGTGCAGAGGCCAGGCCCTTCAATATTCACGACAAAGAGACCCATAGTTTCCTATAATAGTTGCTAGTTTCAAATAAAAAAAACAAATACAGAGCAACTAAAATCGGGTCTCAAGGCAGTCCATTTCTAGAATAGGTTCAGGGTGGTCTCTAAGTAAGCAAATCAAGCTCGCAGCTGCGGCTCAGGGATCATATTTTCAAAGCAAAAGGATCAGTATCAGGCTATTATTCTTGAATCCATGCCCAATGGATGCTTTAAGGCTACTAGTCCCTTCATCTAGTAGGTAGATGTCCCCATGAGTTACCAAATTGTTATCCCAATTTTCCCCTCTGGATAAAATTGGTCAAACATGACCCCACACAGAAGAAACCAGAGAACTCGCATTCAAATCGAACAATCAGGCAACAAAGGGACTCTACAATGGAGGAGCAAGGTCTGCAAAGGATCAAACGACCCCACACAGAAGAAATCTAAGGGTCATTTCTGTTGCACGAGCCCATGTTTCAAATCTAACGATCAGGTTTCAATGGGCTCGAAAATGGAGGAGTAGGGTCGGCTAAGGATGCAAATAGTGTCAAAGAAACCATTGGCTCAAAGGAGTAAAACGGGGAAAGGCTCAAAGTCTTCGGGCTTCACAAATGATTCAAGTGATCCTAAATTGGCTAAGTATGGAGGAGACAGTGGAAGTTGCCAAGTGTCCAAACGACGCACCTCAAAAGATTGAATCCAAAATAGAGACTCAAACAAGCGTGGGGCTTCAACGTTTCTCAGACCAAAAAGAGGGACCCAAAAAAACCAAAAAAGAGAGTGGACCCAAAAAAACTAAGTATAGAGAACCAGCAGAAGCCTCCACATGTCTCATTGGCCCAATTTCAAAAGGAAAGTTTGAAGGCAATCCCTAAATGAGCGCGGGCTCGCCATGTGTCCTAGGTACAAAAAAGGGACAAATTTTGGGGGTTGAAGATTTAAAACAGAGGCAAGCCAGCGGAAGGAGCCAAGTGTCAGCACAGCACTACTTCAAAAGTAAAATTCGGAGTGGGTTTTCAAACAAGCGCCAAGGCTCCACATGTCCAAGGTCAGACTATATGGCCCCACCAAGTAAAAAATTACTTATCCAAAATATAAATGAATAGAGAAATCCGTGGAAGGCGCCACGTGTCTTCTTAGCGCATCTTCAAAAGGTGAATCTAGAAGTGGTCCCAAAACTAGTGCCAGCTCGCCACATAGCCATGTTGAAAAGTCAAAGTAGGAAGGTGGGTCATCAGAGGCAGTTTGAAATTTTTGCCCCGAGAAGGCATAAAGTGAAAAATGAGCCACACCTCCACTGATGCCCAAGGAGCCACATGTCAAGCCTCAATTACATGCATGTGCCGGTGGGCCTAGGAGGGACTTTTCGCCCAAATGGAAAATGCGGACTAGCGGGCCCGAAGATGGTTTTTTGACAAAATTGAATTGCAGGGCTGCGGGAAATTTTTTGCATTTTGTATTTTTTGGTGCCAAAAGGCACAAAGTGAGTTTCGGCCCACGGACCCATTCTGCTAACTGGTTTTCACCATTTTTGTATGGACTCAACTCAAACATTCAAATGGACATATCTTTCGATCCAGTGCCCAAAATTCAACAAATTTGGCACCGTTGGAAAGGTCTCGACCTCGTCTACACCATGGGAGCCTGAAACTTTAATTTTGATGAGGTTAGGTGGGTAAAAATGGGAAAACATCTTTCAGGCCATTAATGCAGAATCTGATTACTTCAACTACCAGATCTGATTTGATTTGATCCGTTGTTCTTCCTTCTTCAACACGCCGAACAAACATAGGGATGCAAACTCAATAGATTGTGGATAGATTTGCGGTAGGAATTGATGGTTGGTGGTTGGATTTTAAGAGTAGAGTTTATTTTCTCCTCTCTCTTTTAGTTTTCATCGCCTATATATTGTAACACTTCTCATTTGAGAAAAGAGAGACATCCTGGGATGTAGTGAAACTTTTCAAAGTCATTTCTCGACTCCATTTGAGTTACAAGCCTTCTCCTAACACCTAGAGAGTTTATTTGTTCCTCTGAGCACCCATGTAATAGTTTGTGCACCTTATAGAGCAATAAAATCTTGTTTCGTGGCGTCTTTCAACCCTTGGATTATTTTGATTGTTTCTTTGTTCCTCTCTAACTTGTGTTTACTCCTTTGTATGTATTTCACATTTGTAGGTGTAATATGTCATGCTTCGTGGAGTTTCGATGGTGGATTTGGATCTAGGTCTATGTCACTTCTGTTTGACCTCCCTTAGTCCCCTTTTCCTTGTTTCATTCTCCCTCAACAGAGTATCTCACCACTTCCTTTTCTGGTGTATCACCACTTAGTGTAGGCTCTTTCACCCTCTCTCCCTCTCTCTATCTCCTTAGAATGGTTAGATTAAGATTATTTAGATTTTTCCTGCACTAGAGTAGCTTGTGGCAGGTAGATTAGGAAGCAAGAACTAGATTTCTCTGGAGGTCCATCTCAAGTTTTGCAAGTCCCACAGCTTGAGAGATGGTCCCATATTGTGCAATCACACCAAATGCCCCACTTCACACTCAGACCATTTGGGGGTGTTGTAATTTTGTACTAACATATACACTGCAGATATGTTTAGGAGCTCGAACATCTTCTAAAATGACATGAATTGTCATTGGGGACTTTTGTAACCATTTTTTTTACAATGTAGCACATGCAATTTTTGGTGCATACATATTTCCCCTTCAGAGAAGTTTTTAGCCATGAAAATGCATAAAACGTGAGAGTCCGAGTATGGCATTCCCAAAAAGAGGAGCTAGAAGCTATACTTCCCATGCCCGTGTGTTGAAATGTCATCATCCAATCTCCCGATACCTACAAGAGGTAAAGAAGACTCAAATGCAGATAGATAAAATATCAAAAAATAAACACTAAATGAAAGCAAAAAGATGATTTACCATTTTTACAGGGATATAGAGATATACCTGTGCCAACACTCTAGCCTTGTGAAAATGTAAACTCAAAAAGAGGTTAAAATAGCATATATATATATATATATATCAAAACAAACTCATTTTCCAATTCATTTTCACTTATTCGATTTGTTAATTTTGGAGCTATGGACCCACAATGACCATTTTCAACTAGAGTAAATCCAAAACCACCGTTATGAGATCATAATCATCCCTCCACGAGTGGGAGATCGACTAGCATGTATTAAGGTTGGTTTTTTTCACTTTTACATTTTCAAACCTAAAATGTAAAAATGTGAAAAGGTTTACCTAGGGGGATTATTTTAAAAATTTCTTGTCTTAAATGAGTCTCTAGGGGGTGCCCATGGGGCAGTCTTTTATTTCATTCAAAACGGTGTTTTTTTTGCTTTTGAGCATTTTCTAGGGTTAAAGATGTATTCAAGAAAATCGGTCCAAGACTCGCCGCCCTCTAAGGCGGCGGTTCTAGACTGAATGACCAAAATCCGTGTTAACTTGGATTTTTTTTGGATTTTTGATGTTTTGACATGTTGTTGGTGAGCTTATCTTTTGATATGCGTTACTAACTTGCTATTTTTATGTGTTTTTAATAATTCGTAGGAGTACATCCGTTAGAGCCGTGATGGGAGTGTGATTGGCTCCTGGGGATTTTGGATCGCTTAACTCAAGTTGATATGGACAATCTCCAAAGGGCGTAGATTTGGAGGATTGTCACAGGTGCCCCATGTCACTCCCCCTAGTCACATATTGTCTAATTTGTTTTCTTACTGGGATGTAGATCGAAACACTTTCTCGGTTACCAGTGTGTCGGGGGTGCATGGACCATCACCCTAGAGGACATATACCACATTATTGGACTCTTGATACTTAGGCGTAGATTAAACCCTAGAGACAGTAGGATCCATAGTCATGATGACTATATGGGCCACCTATATGGGGGATGCCACAATATCTTTTGGTTTGAATAATGGGGTCAATGTTTGATCCATTCCCAATGATCCCATCCCCACTATTCGTAAGGCCATCATGGGTATCTTGGCCTCACTGTTAATCAAGGACAAGGAGGTGACACACTACTCTATTGTTGGTCTCCCATTATTACTCAGATTGAGGCACATGGCCGTATCTATGTCAGCAAGAATACATAATGGGGACTACTTATTATGACCTATGATGAGGCCATAATATACCCGATTAATGTATAATATATGATCTCATCTTACTCTCATTTTTATTAAGTTTGATTACATTTTGTGACTTTTATTTGATCTGATATGAGTTAGGATGTAATTTTCTATCTTTTGATTGATTGTGATTCTAATGTTTAAAAGCTCTGAAATTCCTAATGAAGTGTGTGTTTGAAATTCAGTTTTGTAATAAAGTAGGTCTAATCAGTCGAATAAATGAATTATGTAGCATTCAAGTATGTTTTTGGTAGCATTTGTTCCAACATAGCTTAGTTCTATAACTTCTAAGCTAGTTCTAGAACTCCATTACATAGTCATCATCTAGTTCTGAAACTTTCAGACTTAGTTTTAGAACTCCAATATTTAGTTCTAGAATTTTCAGACTTAGTTTCGAACTCCTGGGTATAGCTCCGGAACTCTCACGGTTTTGATCCTTAACGATTTCCTGTGGTTCTAGAACTTCTCTAAAGTTTCGAACCAATGGAATTTTATCTATTCTAGCCATATCTAGAGATTTTACATCAACGACCATTTCAATTAGGAAAGGATGAGAAGATTTATGAATGCATATCCAGGGATAGTTATCTTACAACTGTCTGATTAGCGACAATCCGACGCAACATCTATTCTGGGCATGATTTGATTTCATCGGAATCATAGAAACATCTATGATTATAAATGTATATATAAGAAGACCTGCAGTAGATATAGATATGGTGAAATAGAGATAGAGCAAAGAAGATAGATATAGACTAAGCACACATATCCAGTACGTTTTGTAATATTGAATGTTTTATCAATAAATAGCCGTTAATGTTTGAGAGAATTGTAAGTTGATAAATCCTAATTCAAGGAGGAGTAAGGGCCCACTCCCCCAAGGACCAGGATATTCGTTTATTTGGTATTTATATTTCCTAAGAAAATAGTTTAGATCTGTTAATTCTATATCATTTTTAATTCTTGTAATCAAACCGTGTTGTATACTTGTTCTCAGCATCTAGATAGATTCTTATTTTTCTTACAATTGTTTTTAAGCATTCTAAGTTGTGTGTGTTTATTTCCAAAATCAAGTGTGTTTACTTTCATAAGCAAGTGTGTTTATTTCCAAAAGCAAGTGTGTTTATTTCCATTCTACAAAGTGTGTTTCCTTTGAAAATTTTTCATAGTATGATTTAAATAAGGTTTTACCAAGAAGTCCTTAAGACATTGAAAAGATCCCCCAGAAAATACAAAAACAACTACAGTCAACTACTAGATCAATAGGATTACTCTTGTTGCATATAGCTTTAGACACACCCCTAGTTTGAATATGACATCAACAAGAAGTTGATTAAATGAAGGGAATAATGACACCCATCATTTTTGGTGCCATTTCCGGGGACACACTAGTTGGAATTTTATAATTAAGTTTCAGCAAGAGAAACAATCATACATCTAGTAGTTGAAGTATCTTCCCTACTATATCATAAAATATATGAGTAGACCAAGAGACTCAAAGTGTAGATTCTTCCCAATAACATCTTCACAAGAATTCACAACATCCTCTAGTCCAAATAAGGAAATTGATCAAGAATTAGAGGCACCATCATCCCATGTCATATAAGAAATAGAATTACCACCTTTGGAATTCTTAGATCAGTCACCTGAAGGAAGTAGAACTTTTAGGAAAAGGCTTATTACTCAAGATCCATTTAGAGCATATTTTGATTCTCAATTGAGTATTCAACCTCCTACTCTTGATTTTTCACCTTCCCTGGCATACCACATACCACATTGATTGGGAGGAAAATTTAGAAAATATTTTTAAAATGACACGAGAAGCTGAAAGAGTACCTAATAGGACCTTTAGCTATCCAATCCAATTGGGAGATGATGATACACCAATGAAAAATATCTCACCTACACATTTACCCACATTTAGAGGGATTTCATCTGAAGATCTTGACCAATTTCTATTTGAGTTCAAGGTACTATGTTAGACCTATGACTATAAAACAGATAATCAAAAACTCAAGTTGTTTCCATCCACTCTAAAGGATGCAGCAATGAGGTGGTTCATGGGATTACCATCCAACTCTATTACCACTTGGGCACAAATGGAGACTGCCTTCCTAGAAAAATACCAAGATTATTGTAGAGGGAGAAATAGGAAGGAATAATTCTTCAAAATCAAGCAGGAGGAAGATGAAAATATAGAAGAATATTTAGACAGATTCCTCTTTGTGAGAAAAAGGTGTGGATTTGTACTTCAAGAGGAGTTAAGTAAAACCATTTTTCTTAAAGGTTTGGATGAAGAATCTAGGAAATCCCTTAACTTGATAGGAGGTGGAGACATTGATCAATTAAGGATGAATGAAATTAAGGAGATTTGTAGAAGCTATTTCTAACAAGGGGTGGACCTAGAAAAGGAAAATCGGTGAAAATTCTAAATCCAGATATGAACAAACTAATGGATGAGTTAGAAAACTTTAAAACAAACATTTTAGTTCAATTAACCTCTACTATGGATGGATTACAAGCTAAATCAAACGCCAAAACTGAACCATTGGCTATGTATTGTCCTAGATGCAAGAAGAAGCATGCAATAAGAGACTGTCCTTTGGATAAAACAGAAATGTGTCTTATCTGTGAATCTAAAGAACATGATACTGATGTTTGTTCTCTACTTCCAGTCATAAAGAATCAGCTTAAACAAACTAGTACATCATCCACAACAGAAGAATTGAATTTTTTTCAGAGACAACCTAACCAAGGGCAGTTTATGCCAAGATCAGTTCCTAATCCTTGGACGATGCCATGGGATGCTCAGACAATACCACAAAATTGGAGAAAACCACATTGGGTACCTCAACCAACTTGGAACCCTTAGGATTGGGAAAATCAAGCTTGGTATGCTCGGGGACATCGCGACCAAGGGTTGGTCAAGGAAATCCTTATGCTTGGTCACAACCTAGATGGAACCCTAGTAATTATGCTCAAGGAAGAACATATCCAAATCAGAATCAATAGGCCATCATGGGATCCCATGAATAGAATTCATAAACTGAGAATTTAGTTCAAACGTAAATACCAGCACAACTAGTAGCAAACCTAAGAAACAAACAAACAACTCATGTTTATGGAATAGAACCAAGAAAAATCAATTGATTTACATGTTATGGATTGTAAGGATATTCAAACTAGATCTGGGAAAATAATTAGCAGTCCACCTATTATAATCACTTAAATGACAGAAGAAAATGAAATCCCTAGTACTATTGTTCCAAAAGAGGATATAGAAAGAAAAGAAAAGGAGCTAGATAGCAACACTACTGAGACTCCATTTCCAGAGAGATTTAAAGAAGCTATAGAAACTAAGGAGTCTGAATTGGTATAGGAACTAAGGAAATTGAATATTGAAATACCACTGATTATAAGTAATTAAGGACATTCTAGAATTAAACAAATTAATCAAAATGTTGTGTTTGAAAATCCCGGAAGGTAGAAACAAGACCCCAAGACTATTAAAGTAGATGGTAAACTTGTTGATTTATTAGCAGGAAAACTTTTACTTCCCAAATACGAAGATCTTAGAAGTCCTGTTATTTCTATCTCTATAGGAAATAAGGATATACATAACTCTTTGGTAGATTTAGGAGTGGCTATCAATGTAATGATAGTGGATACTTTGAAAACACTACCATTAACAGGTATACAACCTACTAATACCATATTGCAGATGGAAACCAGTCTATTTAAAAACTAAAAGGGATTATTGAAAACATGGTGGTTATGGTGGAGTCATGGGAATATCTAGCTGACTTCCTTAAAATGCAGCCAAAAGGTAAAACATTGGGTTATCCCATTATTTTGGGTAGACCATGGTTAGCTACAGTTGTTTCCTTAATTGATTGCAAGTCAGGTGATATGACAATCTTGAATGGTAAGAACTCCAAGTAAATTTCCTTATATCCTTATACATGACCTTTTATTGACAATAAAAAATAATTGTGGGTTAATTCTCCCTATACTAATAAGAAAAAGTTATCTTCTTTGGCTATGATCACATTGCAGGATCATGTAAGAGAAGTAGAAGAGATGATTAATCCACCATTGGATGAGCACCAACTATCCTCAAAGCAATCAAATATAGTTTTGGAACCTACAAACTTAGTTCCAAAACTGCGACTATAGTTCGGAATCTACAAACTTAGTTTTAGAACTGTAAATTTAGTTCGGAATCACCACATTTAGTTCCGGAACCACGATAATAGTAGTTCTCTATGATTAGAAATAATTTCACTCCATAGGAACAATATTTATCATTGGGAGAGGAAGAATCAGTAGCTTTAGTTTCAAATACATTAGGGAGTGGTGAAGAATTTCTGGAAAGTAGCAGTGACGAAGAGTTTGACCTACAAAGAGATAAGTATCATAATTCTCATTACTGTCCTTTTTCCAGTATTCTATCTCAAGGAAATTTTGGAGATGTTTCTACATACCATATGTTGTTACCACATGCATGTCCACTAAATACTTTAATGGAACCCTTTCAACAAATCAGTTCATCACACATTGGAACCAAGCATGTTGAGATTCAACCAGGTAAAACTTTGAACATTAACAACTAGTTGAAGGATGATGAAGAAGCTAAATTGTTTGATGTTTTAAAAAATCATACTAAAGCTTTTGTTTGGGATTACAAAGACATGAAGGGAATTCACCCAAGTATCTACACTCATCACATCTATATTGAAAATGTTAAACCAGTTAGGCAGCCTCAAAGAAGTATTAACCCATCCTTAAGGGATATAGTCAAACAAGAAATTGAAAAACTATTACAATTAGGTTTTATCTTCCTATCTCAGATAGTCAATGGGTATCTCCTCTTGTAATTTTTCCTAAAAAGAAGAGAAAATGGAGAATATGTGTTGACTATAGGGAACTAAACAAATCCACACTGAGAGATTATTTTCCCTTAACATTCATGGATCAAGTCCTAGACAACCTTTTAGGTAAACAATACTTTTCCTTCTTGGATGGCTTTAGTGGATACAATCAAATCAAAGTTGTTGTTGAAGATCAAAACAAAACTACATTTACATATCCATGGGGTACCTTTTCCTATAGGATGTTACCATTTGGATTATGCAATTCTCCTGCAACTTTCTAGATATTTGTACTTGCAATCTTTTCTTATCTAAAAATGATTGTGTTGAGGTATATATGGATGACTTCACTGTACACGAAGATACATTTGATGATGCTTTGAGAAATCTGGATGGAGTGTTAATAAGATGTGAACAACACAATCTGTCTCTTAGTGATGAAAAGTGTTTAATGATGGTTGATGAGGGGATTATATTAGGACACCATATTTCAAAAATAGGAATTCAGGTTGATCAAAACAAAATTAGGATCATTTTAGATTTACCTATTCCTCAGACCCCCACAGATATCAAGTTAGTTTTAGGGCATGATGGGTACTATAGGTGCTTCATAAAATATTTCAGTAAAATTGCTTCCCCATGTTTAATTTGCTAACTAAGGACTGTGAATTTCTTTGGGATGAAAAGTGTCAAGATGCTTTTGAAGAAATTAAAGAAAAATTAATCACAAACCCCAATATTGAAAGGACCTAATTGGGAAAATCCATTTCATATCCAAACCGATGCCTTAAATAATTCCATTGGTGTAGTTTTGGGATAGAAAGATGAAGAAGGAAAATGTATTCTATTTATTATCTTAGTAATAATCTTAATCCCACCGAAAAAATTACACTAACACCGAAAAAGAATTTCTTGTTGTGATTTATGCAATCAATAAATTCGGACATTACATTATATGGTACAAGATATTTGTACACACGATCATTCAATAATTAAATACTCAATGAAAAAACCATGTGGTTGGAGGAAGAATAATTAGATGTTTATTGCTTTTTCCATAATTTGATATTACCATTGTGGACAATCTAGGTAAATCTAATGTGGTAGCTAATTTTTTGTCAAGACTAACCACTACAGAGGAGCAAGATCCAGTCAAGGATAAATTTCCAGATGAACAATTGTTTGCTATTTTAGCAAGTACACCATGGTTTGCTGATATGGAAAATTATCTTACAACAGGGAAGTTTCCTCCTTCTTTCACTAAGAAACAAATAAAGAAGTTAATCAAAACCAATGCACAATTCAAAAGGTTAAATGGAATGTTATTTAAATGTGGTCTTGATTTTTTTTTCGCAGGTGTGTAAGAGAAGATGAAATCTTTGACATACTTAGAGCATGTCATGATGAACTAAGTCGAGGACACTATTCAGTGAAAATAACAGCTCATAAGATACCCGGCACTAGTTATTATGGACATCTCTATACAAGGATGTGAAGAGATATATCAAGCGATGTGATCCTTGTCAAAGGATGGCATAACCAACTTTCACAAATAAAATGCCTCTTCAACCTCAAGTAGTGATTAAACCATTTGAGAGATGGGGATTGGATATTTTTGGTCCCTTTAATCCTCCTTCACAAGGAAAGGAATATACTCGTGTGTACCGACTATGTGACAAAATGGGCAGAAGTGCGTGCATTTACAAATGCCACTAAAGAAGTAGTTGTTGGTTTCCTTTGGAACAGATTATGGTAAAGTTTGGAACACCTAGGAGCATAGTTTCATATCAATGACCAAAATTTATGTCTAATATGATCCAAGCTTTCACAATGTATTACCAAATCAATCATAGGAAGTCATCTCCTTATCACCCATAGTCAAATGGACAAACTGAAGTAACAAACAGAGAATTAGAGAACATCCTTACCAAAACAATTGAAGCTGAGAGAAAAGATTAAGTAAAGAGACTACCTGAAGTTGTCTGGGCTTATAATACAACTTGGAAAACTATAACAGGGTTTTCACCATATGAGTTAGTCTATGGGAAAAATCCCTTATTGCCCATAGAGTTTGAACTTCAGACATTAAGGACAACAGTTAAGGTGGGAATTGAGTTGGATGCAGCTCAAAAAGAAAGAATCCTTCAACTCAATGAGTTGGATGAATTAAGGATGGAAGCACTTCAGCAGACAGAGATAATCCAAGATCAAAGGAAGTAATGGCATGACACACATATCAAGAGAAGGAAATTCAAAGTAGGAGACTATGAATTGCTATTTGATTCTAAGTACCAACAATTCAAGGGAAAATTGAGAACCAAATGATTGGGACCCTATCAGATTGATCAGATATTTGACAATGGTTCTATTCAATTACTTCCCATTGATGGCAGCAAAAGAACGCTCTTGGTCAATGGACATAGGCTGAAACTCTATAAGAAGCCTCCCACTAAGGATGAATTCTTGAGGAAGATTGCAGCAGAAAAAGAATTTGATCATATGGAAGAACCCGGTTCTTCGCAAAATGATCAAATAACTAAATAGATCCGAATAAAGGGAAGAAGATGAAAACTAGTAAATGGCATTTTCTTCCCCAAAAAAATAAAAAATAATAATAATAAAATATATTTTCTCTCAAAGGTCAATTAAAACCGAAATGGCGTTTGACCTCTTCTTTTGGCTAATTCAAATAAAAAGGAATTCTTTTCAATTCCAGCTTGTCTTATCTAACCGCATTTTGTTCCACTTGTAGGAATGATGAGTCATCATAACAAAAGGATTACATCATCAAGGATGGTAATTATATTTTTTAACTTATTTAGGGTTAAATTAAATTTTTCATGTGTGATTTGACTTGATTTAAAAGTTGGTATGATGAGTCATCTATTTATACATTATGATTACAAGTGAGTAATCATGAGATGATTTGGATGGAATAAGTGGTGGCATAGTTATCATGAGTAATCATTAGTGAAAAATCAAGTGAAATAAGTTACAGAGATATTTTGAGGGAGAAGCAATGAATTAAGCTTGTGTTCCATAGACAGAGGAAAGAACATAGGATTCTGCAGCTTAAGAACAGAGGTTCCACAACCAAAATCGTCAGTTCCATAGCTAAGTAAGAAGGCCTACAGCCGATTTACACAGAATCAAAGGAAATAGAACTCAAGTTAATATGGGGATTAAAAATAAATTAGAACTAGAGGATGATTCCCAACTGCTCGTGGATGAAGAAGTGGCATCTATCTTTGAGCATGCAGGATGGCTAGAGTTCCTGAAGAAGTTTTCAAAGTATAATGACGAATTAGTAAGAGAATTCATCATAAACCTAGAGCAATCCAGGACAAAGGTGAGAAATATTTTTATTCCTTTTTCTATAAATACAATAAGTAATGTGTTTGGAGTGCCAATTGTGCATGTCCCACATCCTACCAAAGGGACCTTGAAAGAACTGGTTGAAATCCTACTACAAGAAGGAGAAACTGAACCCCAGTACATTTACAATACAAAGAAAATCATAAAAGGGGTCAGAAGGGCCAGTTTTCCCAAACCCTTTGACAGGGTAGCATTTTGGATAGTGAAATATTTAACCTTGTGATGGTCAATTTGGGTCCATAGGAAAAGAAGTCCTAAAAATGCTCATATATCTGAAGTATGGAGCCACAAAACCTAAGTACATAATAAACCTTCCAGGGTTTATTTTTTATTCTATCTAGACCATGGCCTAGAGGTATTCTGGGGTGTTGGGATAATCAAGCATCATGGGCTAATTCATTTAGTATGCCAACACCATTTTCTATCAAAGAAAAATGGAGAAGAAATTTGGGAAAAGTTTCTTGGAAAGTTCAAGAAAAACCCTAATATTATCAGAAGGACAATACCAGCTCCATTTTCTCCTTCAACTAATTTGGAAATTTATGCCCCTATAGAAGAACAAAAGGAAATGGAAAGAGAGAATATACCAAAAAGAAGAAGGTTTGTGAGAAAAATCAAAATAGCAGAGCCTTCATGCCTTTGAAGGAAATTCCTTCTTCTGTAGAAACTTCAGAGGAGCTAATATTTGTCTTTGACAATGATAGCTCACCCATGCAAGAGAAAGAAACAAAAGTAATAAGAATCTCTAAAAGGAAATCCACCGCTCGGCATGTTGAAATTTCCAAAAGAAGGAAAATTCATAAGAGGTCAAGAGAAACCCCATAGGGAAGGAGTGAATAGGAAAATATGGAAAAATAAGTTCCTAATATTTTAGGCAACATGGCCATGACTCCTCCTGAACCAAGCCAAACTGAGATGGAAAAAGGAGATGAGAGACTTGAGGAGTAGGATTTTCAAGAATTGGCTGAACCATCAGCATTGTCACATGAAGAAGAAGAGTTGGCATCCTGGAGAAGAAAAGGTAAATTTCCTTTTATAGAAGAAGAATTCTCAACTCCTCAAGTAATTTCAGAGGAAGAAGAAAGAAATCAGGTTAAACAGGCCCTGTTCTTGTCTAGAGCAGAGCTTATTATTAGAGAAAAGGATGAGCAATTGGATTTCCTCAAACTCAAATTAGAACAAAGGGAAATTCTCATTAGAGAGCTAACAACTCAGCTTGCAGCTAGGACTGAGGAGTTATCGCCGTAATTAAGAAATAGCCGATAGAAAAGAGGAAGAATGTCGACTTCCGTAAAATAGAATGTTATGTTCACAGTCTCTCTGCACGACCGAGTTAGCTTATTTGCCACTCTAACAACTATGGAATGACACTTGCAAGGAGCTTAGGGAAGCTAAAACATCAAATGAAGATTTGAAGACCAAGATGGAAGAAGAAAAGAAGCCAAGAAAGGAGTGGGAATAAAACTTTTATAAGGAGGAAGGAAACAAATACAAATGTCTTGCAAAAATTCATATGGTCCACATTATGAATGAAAATTTTCTTTCCAATGGGAGGCCCTCTCCTACATATAGTGCGTTTTTAGAAGAACGATTCATTCATTGGGATCTGTCAAGGATTGCATGTGGACTTCCACATGAACTAAAATATGAATCTTAATTCATGACAGCTTATTCTTTAACTAGTCTTGAGAAGAAAAATCTTCTATGTGAATTTTATCTTTATAATTTTATGCTAGAGAAAATACGGATTTATGATCAATTTATATGTGGGGGAAAGTCATCTCAATGATTTTTTTATGTTCTACAAAACCAAATTGCATGGAAGGAAAGGGATTCTGAGTTTTTATTGAAATCTAGCTCAACTGGTCTCTGCATGAGAGCTCACTATGGTAAACCTTCTACCTTCTTCATATATTTTAGAACTCATGCCTTTGATGAACAATTCAAGACATTATTATTTTACTAGCTTACAAAAGAGTATTGATACCTTTACCACCAATGAGGAGGAGAAGTTCTAAGATATTTATGAAGGATGCTTAAAAGGTGGGAACTCCTTATCGCTTCCTTAAGAAGAAGGGAAGTAATATCCCCTACAAATCTGATCTAGAGTTTAGAAAGGGAAAAAGCGCTATGCACAATAATTCCTTAGATCAATAAGACCTATGGGAAAATATGGATGGGAATACAAACAAGGCCCCCTAAAACTTCTCACCCCCATGTCTCCTTGGAAAAATAGAGAACCTCAAGATCCTACTGAATTTGAAGAGTGGGAGAGGAAAATAGAAGTAGGAGTTGGGTACAGTACCTCTAAGTTTAAGCATTGGAAAATCCAGTTTTAGCCATTTGATCTGAGTAATCAAATGGAATGTAGAACATATAACCCCACTTTTGAAGAATGAAGTTTGTAAAGGGACTTACAAACAAGTAAGTTTGGGGGAAATGATGAGGCCAAAATATGCCCGATTAATGTATAATATATGATCTCATCTTACTCTCATTTTTATTAAGTTTGATTGAATTTTGTGACTTTTATTTGATCTGATATGAGTTAGGATGTAATTGTCTGTATTTTGATTGATTGTGATTCTAATGTTTAAAAGATCTAAAATTCTGATGAAGTGTGTGTTTGAAATTCAGTTTTGTAATAAAGTAGGTCTAATCAGTCGAAGAAATGAAGTATGTAGCATTCAGTATGTTTTTGGTAGCATCTATTCCAACATAGCTTAGTTCCAAACTTCCAAGCTAGTTCGGAACTCCATTACATAGTCATCATCTAGTTCTGAAACTTTTGGACTTAGTTCCGAAACTCCAGTATTTAGTTCTGGAAATTTTGGAATTAGTTTTGGAACTCCTGGGTATAGCTCCGGAACTCTCACGGTTTTGATCCTTAATGATTTCCTATGGTTCTGGAAATTCTCTAAAGTTCCGAACCAATGGAATTTTATCTATTCTAGCCACATATGGAGATTTTTCATCAATGACCCTTTCAATCAGGAAAGGATGAGAAGATTTTGAACGTAAATCCAGGATAGTTATCTTACAACTGTCTGATCAACCACAATCCGACTCAACATCTATTCTGGGCATGATTTTATTTCATCAGAATCGTAGAGACAGCTATGATTTTAAATGTATATATAAGTAGACCTGCAGTAGATATAGATATGATGAAATAGAGATAGAACAGAGAAGATAGATATAGACTAAGTACATAGATCCAATACGTTTTGTAATACCGAATGTTTTATCAATAAATAGTCATTCATGTTTGAGAGAATTCTAAGTTGTTAAATCTTGATTCAAGGAGGAGCAAGGGCCCACTCCCCCAAGGACCAGGATATTCATTTATTTGGTATTTATATTTCCTAAGAAAATAGTTTAGATTTGTTAATTTTGTATCATTTTTAATTCTTCTAGTTAAACTCTATTGTATACTTGTTCTTGTAGGTGTCTAGATAGATTCTTATTTTTCTTGCAATCATTTTTAAGCATTCTAAGTTATGTGTGTTTATTTCCAAAAGCAAGTGTGTTTACTTTCAAAAGCAAGTGTGTTTATTTCCAAAATCAAGTGTGTTTATTTCCATTCTACAAAGTGTGTTTCCTTTCAAAAAAGTTTTCATAGTATGATTTAAATAAGGTTTTACCAAGAAGTCCTTAAGACATTGAAAAGATCCCCCATAAAATACAAAAACAACTACAGTCAACTACTAGATCAATAGGATTACTCTTATTGCATATAGCTTTAGACACACCCCTAGTTTGAATATGACATCAACAAGAAGTTGATTAAATGAAGGGAATAACAAAAAACATCAACCTATATAGGTTCATCAAGATGCATGGCAAGTCACTGAGCCACCCTACCTTAGTCATGAGTTGGATGTATGAGCGCATTGCCCCTATGGGAGGGGAATACTAGTATTAGATCCATATGTTTTTGGGCAGCAAGGTGGACAAGGATATCAAGATTTCGGACCCCACACTAGCCAGTGGATTCTTTGACCATGACAGACATGGTTACCACACCCTACCAAGACATGGCAGACCATGGGGAAGGAGGTGATCACATTGGGGTTTTCTCTACCATAGGGTAGTTAGTTGATAGGGTAGGGAGAGTCAAGATTCATCCATTTGACCGGGTTCCTCAACAGTTTGGCCTCCCTTATGTAGTTATGCTTCCTCCAGTGGCACCAATATACTTGGACTATTCAAGAGGCTCATAAGGGACCTAAAGGGGACCCCGGGCTGGAATATGGTAACTCCATGTGTTCCTATTGCAGTTAGGTGTGTTTTCTATACCTAACGGGTAGCTAGTGTTCCTTGAGGACCTTTACTCTAGATTGTAGTTGCTCTCACTCACAGCGGAGAGGAGGATCAGCTTATAGATGTATACTTCGGTTCCGAGGAGTACATAAGAGATGAGACTAAAGAAGAGTTTTATAGAGAGGAGATGGGGGATGAGGGGTCATATAGTGAGGCTAGTAAGGCATCCCACATGGAGGAGGAGGAGAGTGATCCCAAGTGGCATGACACTCAGGATATACTGAGAGCGACACATGAGGAGGTGAGCGCAAAGATAGAGACCTTGGTCTCGGAGGTACCACTTCCTCAAGATGGAGAGGGAGATGACAAGTCTCTTATCACATAGCATCTCACCTCTAGCTTTTGGAAGACCCCACATGCCACCACCAAGTAGTAATAGTAGCCACGATCCGACCTAAATGTCCGGAGATCCGAGTATGTTGACACTCTTCTCTCGACTTTGTTAGTTGGAAATGTTTTTTTGTTTTGTTTTTATAATTTTATAACTCATTGTTTCTTCTTCTTTTCTTTCTTGCAGTGACTACACAAGAGTGGTGATATCTTATTCGATAGGTGTGCATGGGAACCCTGCTGATCTCCTCAGGGAAGACCCAAGCCAAGCTAACTGCTATCCGCTAGCAATCAATAGACATACTGTTGTGTTTTCACCTATTTGGAGAGTAGCGGAGGTGATGACCTCCTTCATACTCAGGTGGTTGGGTATGAGGCAGCTGAGAGATTGATGAGGTAGACTCACTCTTGTAGTGAGACCACAGCTAGCGGCCACCACCATGAGCACTCATATCATTAGGTTCATTGCCATTGTTTTCATAGCTGCAACAGGAGTCTCAGATAGGGCCATGCACCATTTGAGGGATCCTAGAGGGATTAACAAACCACCGGGCCTTTTATTGCTTTGTCACAATTTTTTCAAGCGTTATATGATTTTTTTATATATTTCGGGCTCATTGAGAGTGTTTTGACCATGCCTAGCACATGATGGAATTGTATACAAACTTGACTCGCCATGATATATACAGACTCTTCTTTTTGGTTTAATAATCTGTTGTATCTGAGTTGACTTCCTTTTGGCTTATCTCACATGTGTACTCTAGATGTTTAGAATTTCCACTTTTATATTCTTTTCAGAATGTATGCAGTGGATGTGAATGATAACAGAATGATTTATTTTTTTATTTTATAATGTTGATATATGATAATGCAAACACATTGTAATGTTGAACTTTAGTTTCTTTAAACAACCTTTGGTACTTCGTATTGTTTTGGAAAAACTTGGTTATACAGTGATATGATAAGTGAATGAACTTTCCTCTCCTAACCCCACACTACCAGTAAGATGTGAGGGCTAAACACCAAGAGTCAGAAAGGACAAAAGTTATGAATTTTTTTGAATGGTAATGATGAGAGAAAGACAAGGTTTTGACAAAACCAAATTGGGACACTACAACCTCACTCTACTCAAGTTTGCTTCATATTTTAGAATGTGAATTGCTTTCCAGTTTATCTAGAATTAGATCCACAGATGGCCACTTGGTTGAAAAAATCTGGTTTTGAGGTTTTAAGCTCTTCTTGAAATTTTGGACATCTAACTCACTTTTTTTTTTACTTATGATTTCACAATATTGGACATCTAGAAAGAGACTATGAGTAGAACCAAGTATGGAGGCCTTGGTATGGTTATTGTCAAAGCTTTGTCTTATCTTTTTTGAATTGATGAAATGATTTGGAAATAATTGATGACACTGTGGAGATTTGTAGAGGTGTGATTTGAATTTTTGCCAATATTTTTAGAATTTTTAGGAATTGTTATAAGAATAAGCCCCTTGATCACAAATTTTACAAAATAAACTGGTAGATGAAAATGCATTGCAGATGTAGTAATGTACGTATGAAAATGCTAATGGATCATGTGTAATACCTCTTCAGGTGAAGAGATATCACATATTCATTAAACTCCTCACCCTCTAGTGTAAACAGTGAAATACCCCATTTTTGTAGTCTTCTATTACAAAATATGAACCCAACCACCTGGGTTTGAATTTCCTTCCTTCACCGGTCTTTTTGTATATTCGATTGTCAAGTCTTAAAACCAAATCTCCCTCATATATTTCACATTCATAGACTTTCTTATTGTATTTCCTACAAATAATAATCTTTGGTTCTAGTGACAGCGTTAATTTGAGGTTCAGTATCCAACTCCACCAATCCCATAATTTTTGTTTGTTGGTGACCATCCAAAGGAGGTGCTACTTGTGGGTTTGACAAAATTAAGGCTTCACGATCATGGGTCCCTATTACAATACCTTTTTTTGAATCATTGGGATCTATTCTACCATCCTTTGGGCACGTGGGAGAGGGTCATTAAATATTCCAAGTGGTGTGTTCTATGGGGACACCAGTCCCATGTAAGTGGTATAAGTTGGTGTTGTTGGGTTTGCCAAAAACATGTCAACAAATAATGTTTTTGATCCTTTGGAAAATGTTGTAGAAACTTGTTGCAATCATGGCATGTTCTTGTGTCATTCCTATGAACCCTATGGAAACCACAATATAAATCAAGATCATAATCTCAAGGCCTTTGGTTTACACCTTGTTGTGGTCCAAAATTACAATTATTGTTTAGTTACTAATTGTTATAGTTAAAATTTGGGAACCCTTGCCCTTGGTTTTGGAATTGGTTTGGATACCCACCTAGGTATTGGTTAGGGCCTTGGGTCTACATTTGTCTTGATTGTTGAGGTTTTTATTGTTGTTTTTTTGTCGACGATTAAAATCTGCATCATTGACTAAGGGTGAGAAGTTATTATTTCTCTAATTATTGCCATTGTTGTTGTTATTGGTAGTATTCGTATTGGGAGGACTAACAACATTAGGCTTCTTGGGATGGATAGTAATGCCATCTATTATGACCCCACGGTTATTATTAAGGACAGTCATCGCCCTTGATTATTACTTGTGATGTTGGAGTAACCAGGGTTATTTTTGTTAGGAATGACTAACCTTCTATTTTCTATATAAGGCTTACGACCACTGTGAATGGTTGCTTGGTCAATTCGAAGAGCACCTTCTAGTACTTCTTCATAGCTTCTTAGTAGGAACTTTTTGACTTCTTCCTTTTCCTCCCTATTGATGGAATGGAGGAACAAATCACAAAACTATGTCTAATCCATATTTAGAGCGCTTGTAGAGGAGTAAAGAAATTTTCACCACCTTTGCATGAAGTGGGTTGCAGACTCGTTGTGCTCTTGTTTAATATGAAGGAATTCTCTGATTCTTGTTCTTAAAAGTTTGTTCATATCAAAATCCTTAATAAATTCTAATATGAGTTTCTTGAAGGAGTGTATTGAATCCTCCTATATCCCATAGTACCAATTGAGAGCAATACCTTCTAGCATCTTAGGGAAAATCTTTACAACAACTGTGTCCCATGGGAGTAGCTCTTGAATGTCTCATTGCATGAGGTTTGATGTGAGCATTAGGATCTCCCTCCCCTTTGAACTTTGGAAGATCAGAAATGTTCTTGTGGCATGACTTCCCGGATGGAGAAGTCTAGAGGCTCCTTAAGATACTCATAATAGGTCCCCATTGTATATGTTTCAACCATTGAAGATCCCTGTTGGGGAGGTGGAGGTTGCATTGGTTGCTGAAATGGCACAAAGATAAACATTGGTTGGTGCATATGGGATCCTTGTGGCTGCCCATGCGGACCCAAGTAAGTTTACATATCCCCTTGTGGTGATTTAGAATACATGTGTATGTAGGGGGTTAACTGATTTGATATGGAGCTGAAGGCACTGTTAGTGCGAGTAATCACAAGCACCCCCGAAAGGCTGTTATGAGTAGGGAATTTAGTGTGATTGCACAACATGGGACCATCTCTCAAGCTATGGGACTTGCAAAACTTGAAATGGCCCTCCGAAGAAAGTTGGTTCTTGGTTCCTAATCTACTTGCCACAAGTTACTCCAATGCAAGCGGAACATAACTAATCTTAATCTAACCATTCTAAGGATACAAAGAGAGAGATAGGGTGAAAGATCCTACACTAAGCGGTGATACACCAGAAAAGGAAGTGGCGAGATACTTTGTTGAGGGACAATGAAATAGAGAAAAGGGGACTGAGAGAGGTCAAACAAAGTGACACAAACCCACCAAAATCCACCATCGAAACTCCATAAATCATGACATCTTACACCTACAAACATGAAATACATACACAGGAGAAAACACGAGATAGAGAGGCATAGAGAAACAAAAAAATAATGCCAAGGGTTGAAAGACGCCATGAAATAATATTTTATTGCTCTATAAGGTGCACAGACTATTACATGGGTGCTCAGAGGCACAAATATGCTCTCTAGGCATAGGAGAAGGCTTACAACTCAAATGGAGTTGGGAAACAACTTTGACAGAGTTTCCCCACACCTAGAATGTCTCCCCTTCTCAAATGAGAAGTGTTACAATATATAGGCGATGAAAACTAGAAAGAGAGAGGAGAAACTTGACTCTACTCTTAAAATCCAACCACCAACCATCAATTCCCACCGTGAATCTTCCCATAATCTGTTGAGTCTAGTTCCCTATGTTCATTCAGCATGTTGAAGAAGGAAGAACAAGCAGATTGAATCAAAACCGATCTAGCAAAGAGAATTAATCGATTCGCATTAATGTCCTGAAAGACTTTTTCCCATTTTTCACCTACCTAACCTTGTCAAAATTAAATTTTCAGCCTCCCATGTCATGTAGGCAGGGTCGAGACCTTTCCAAAATGCCAAATTTGTTGAATTTTAAGCACTGGATCGAAAGATATGTCCATTTGAATGTTTGAATCGATTCTGCATAAAAATGGTGAAAACCAAGAGTTAAGCGAGAATGGGTCCATGGGCCCAAAACTCATTTTATGCCTTTAGGCACCAAAAATACAAAATGCAAAAATTTCCCTGCAGCCCCGTAATTCAATTTTGTCAAAAAACCATCTTCGGGCCCGCAGGTCTCCGCATTTTCCATTTGGGAAAAAAGTCCCTCCCATGTCCATCGGCCCACATGCAATTGAGGCTTGACACGTGGCTCCTTAGGCATCAATGGAGGTGTAACTCATTTTTTCACTTTACGTCTTCTCCGGGTAAAAATTTCAAACTACCTCTCGACGACCCATCTTCCCGCTTTGACTTTTCAACATGGATACGTGTCGAGTTGGCACTAGTTTAGGGACCACTTCTAGATTTACCTTTTGAAGATGCATTGACAAGACACGTGGCAGATTCCACAACTTGCTCTATTCCTTTGTATTTTGGTTAATTTCTTTTTTTCTTGGTGGGGCCATATAGTCTGACCTTGGACACGTGGAGGCTTGGTGCTTGTTTGAAATCCCGCTCCAAATTTTACTTTTGAAGTAGTGTTGTGCTGACACTTGGCTCCTTCCGCTAGCTTGCCTCTACTTTGACTATTTAACCCCGAATTTTTCCCCTTTTTTGGACCTAGGACACATGGCGAGCCCATGCTCATTTGGGGACTACCTCCAACTTTCCTTTTGAAATTGTGCCAATGAGACACGTGGAGGCTTCCGCTAGTTCTCTATACTTAGTCATTTTGGGTTGGCTCTCTTTTTGGTCCCTAGACACATGGAAGCCTCACACTCATTTGAGTCTCTGCTCAGGGTTTCACTTTTGAATGTGCGTCGTTGAGACACTTGGCACCCTCCGCTGACTCTTAGACTTTTCAATGGCCGGTGCAACTTTTGGGGCTCTGGACACGTGGAGGCTTGGCGCTTGTTTGAGTCTCCACTTTTGGATTTACTTTTTGGAGATGCGTCATTGAGACACTTGGAAGCTTCCACTGATTCTTCCATACTTAGCCAATTTGAGCCCATTCTGAATTGTTTGTGAATCCTGAAACCTTTGAGTCTTTCTCTGTTTCTCTCTTTTAAGCCTCTGGTTTTCTTTGACACTGTTTTCTCCTTCCCCGACCCTGCTCCTCCATTTTAGAGCCCATTTGTAACTTGTTTGTTGGATTTGAAATGTGGGCTCATACAATGGACTGTCCCTTGGATTTCTTCTTGCATAGGGTCATGTTTGATCAATTTTTTCAGGGGAAAAATTGAGATAACAAGCACAAAGCCAGGGGACGTTGCATTTTTTGTCGGTATGGCGTTTGAGAACGCACTTCCGACTAGTGCCTATTGTAGATATCCATATGTGGCGTGAGGGGGCATACCCAAGGTACCCGTCCCAGTTAGAAAATCTCTAGGGCTTGGAGCACCCATATAAACTGGAGGGTTCTACATAGTAGGTACTTGTCCATAATTCTATGGATATGGATAAGTTCTTGCTTGTCCTACGTATGAACTTTGAGCATTATGGGAAAGCTCTAACTCTTTGACTTTTTCAACTAATGCCGAAATGATGTCACCCATTGATGGGATGGAATATTTTTCAAGACTTGTTGAACTTTTGGATGTTGTTGAGGAGTGTGGTATCCTGCTATGAATTTTTCACTATGCTGCCACCCCTCGTTGGTAATATTTGTAGTTAGTGGAGGGGTAGCATTATTTTTTTGGAGCAGAACATCACTTTATCCTTGCAACCTATAGAAATATCGGTTCATATTCTATAATTCTTGGTCATTCCTAGCATATCATGATAAGTACTCCTCATCTAGATGTGGGAGCTGGTCCGATTACATGCTAATGGGTTGTCAAAACAATACCCAAGGAGATGAACTTTCTTCCCTAGTGAAATTCATGTTGTTTGAACTTGATTTTTGTGAGGATATGTCTATGTGATTTGGTCAAGTTCCTCAATATGCACAGAGGAACCAACATTGGTTCCCTGAAGAAGAGGATTTTGAGTAATTGAGCGGTTATCTACCCATGTTGAGAGTGAAGGTGATTGTTTTGGTATACCTGTTTGGTAGTTGTACATGTCAAAACCTAGGATGGGTCGACCATACTCATCATATCCCGACATATTTGGGGGTATAAGAATACCCGCAGAATAAAGGATGGACAAAGAAAGTGAAAACACTTAGAGAGTAGCTCTTCGTGTCAGGATCACAATTTTGTATGAAAGAAAATCAACGTGTGACCTTCTTCGCGCCCGACTTCCCGAGGTCGTGCCAAGACAGCTAGTGTAGAGAATAGAAATAGATGTGTATGTGTGGTGATGGTGGATAAGCTAATGAGGAAACCTTATATCTTTGACACGCAATATTAGGATCTGTGAGTCTAAGGAAAAGAATGCTCTCCTAACCTGAAGTGGTGTGATGGATTGATCTGATATGATAGCTGCTCAGAGACTCCAATCAATATCAATATTTTTCGAGATTCTATTCACTAGTTTTTGAACACATGGGAAGTGACCTGTGGGTGCCTCGTATAGATTTCTAGATAAGGTCATGGAAGTAATAATGAGAGGCGTAATGAAGCCATAAGGACTATGGGAAATTTTCTGGTCTAGTCCAGAAAGTCTTAGCCTTCGACTACCTTCTATATTCAATAATAAAAGTTGTGAAATAATATCAAGTGGAATTGGTGATGATCTAAATACTAATGCACACAAACCAGTGTCGATATCTAATTGGTTAGCATGCCCGTTGGGTTGCAGGGACCTAAGGATCACAACCGAAAACTTGTGGAGGTTGTGGCCCTATTATGGTCATGTGCATAATCAAACCCTATTTCCAGGAGTAGTCCAATAATCGTAGGCTTCATTAGCTACGATGTTTAACATGTTTAGTTGTTCTATTTTCTCAGAGAATGTAGCATGTTTGTGTAATACTGTCAAACGTAAACTTGTATCAATGTTTATTATCAACTCTGGCCCGTTGGGTTGTGGGACCATGGATCATAATCATACGTCTTTTCTTGTTATGGGTCGTTAATGGTCATGCAGAATGAATTGAAATGATCTTGATGAAACAAAATAACTATAAAAGTAAATCTAATCTATAATTTTGGCGTTTTCATAATATATCGTAGAAAAAAATAAAAAAAACTAATCTAACAAAAGTAAATTTTTTTATCTTTTCTAGTTTTTAAACAATGCGTTCTAATCTAATAAAAAACTAAAGACAAGTAATCAGTTGGATGTAGCTGGTTACTTGTGTGAATATGTGAATCTAAATCTAAAACAAATAACCTAATCTAATCAAAACCCTTCAAACCCTACCTCAGAGGTGAAGAACAAATCATGACCCTAAAAGAGCTATTATTCCCCACAACTTCCCGGTAATGTCAAAGAGAAAACTTTCTAATGATTTGATCTACTTGTAATTGCCTAATCAATTGAAATGAACAATTTTACTACTCTATTTGATATGCAATTGAAACTAATGATTCAAAATTGACAATTTGGAAAATGAAGCAAACAAACAAGTAATTCCAACCTAGATAAGCAAGAGCTTTAGAAAATTTGGTTGTATTTGTATCCCCCCTCAATTTGTTCCTTTCTTTCTTTGTGTGTTCATATGAGTCCAAGGAATTGGGAATGCAAGAATAGAAGTAGAAGAAGATGCTTGAGCAATGGTAGCTTGAAGGAATTCTGGTTGCAATGCAAGTAGAAGAGAAATATAAAAGAGATCTGAGCTTGGATTTGCAATTCCTAGCAGGATTATGGTAGCAATACTATGCAAGGTATACAAAAATTGTAGGCCTTTTACTTGAACATAAGTACGAAATATATAAGAATTGGGGATAGGATGTGCCTTCATGCACAAGGAAAGAATAGGTAGTTCCAACTAACTAAATCACATGCAAAAATAAAAGAGGGAAGGATAACTAATCAATCAAAACTTATTTTAGACAAATCGGTTCACAAATGCATCATAAAAGTGAAGTTAAGTGAATCTTCGCATGTTAAAAACACGTATGACAAAATCTAGAAATATCGCCAGATCGCCACCCCGTGCTGGTGGCGGTTTCATAACCGTTGCCTGCAGACAGGGTGGCGGTCCTAGAACTAAAGGCCAAAACATGCCCAAAATGAAGCGGGAAGCATGAAAAAGCATGGAAAAGCTAAGTAAGGACGTCTATGCTACAAATATAAAATACAAATGGGTTTAGGAGCTCAAACATCTTCTAAAAGGACATGAATCATCATTGGGGAATTTTTAACTATTTTTTTGACAATGTAGCACATGTAATTTTGGGTGCGTAGAGGAACCCATCCAATGCTAAAGAAACTACATTCATCGATAGATAAGTAAATCCCCTTCAATTCACCGAAATGAACTAGCAAGAAGGTACAAAATTTAGTTAATCAGGTGAAAGTAAGTTTCTTTACTTCACAAAAAGGGTGAAGTAAGTCAAATGGAAAATAACAATGTAAAGGGCAAGATTATATGATTGAAACAATGCAATGAACTAGGAAGCAGAATGATCCTTGGATTTCTCCTTGGTCTACTGAACGTCAAAATGCCATAACTTTCTCCCTAGAGCTTTGTTTCATGCAAAATTGGACTTTCTGGAAAGGTCTTGGAGTCTTCTATCCACCGAAGCTTCATATTTTAGATTTTTGTAAGTGAAAAGGGTTCAAAAATGGCATTTCATCACCTGCACTCCAGGCGGTTGTACAACTAGCTACCACCATTAATGGGGCATGGGGAGAAATTTCTTGTCCCATAAGCTACAATACAAAGTGATGTGATGGGATATGCAAGTGCTCAATGATGTTTTGAATTGAAATTTTCACTTAGTAAGTGAGAAATGTAGGCATTTGAGAAACTTGAGTTTCTCTCTCCTCACTAAATTCTTTTATAAATTGTAAGCTCCTTTGATTTGCAAGGGGGGATTCTTTTCTTACTAAAAATGTACAAAAATTTGTCCAGAAGCAAATGTGTTGCGAGCCTTCGCTCGACATCTTGCATGATGATCCTGGCCTTTCTCTCGTAATTAATTGAGCTATGTAAATCCATGAAGTCAGAGACTTAATTACGTGGATGTATTCTTCCCTTTTCTTGTGTTTGTTTTCTTTACTTACCTTTTTAATTCACTTACAGTTTTATTGTGTCAATCTAAATTGGCTTACATATTTCTTTCCTATTGTGATTTCATGGAGGAGCTAGTTTTATGTTGTTGTTGACTGTGGTGACTATTACACCCTCTTTGTACCTCATTTTCTATCACTTCCACACATTCAAGATATTCCCTACATTCCCCTTTTGGTGTATCACCTCCTGTGAGTTATATTTCTTTCATTTTATGTTATTTCTCTCTCCCTAGTTCCTTGAAGTTATAGGTTAGAAGTAGTTGTTAGATTTCCTTCAATTAGAGGTAGTTGTTACATTAGTTTAGGAAGAAGAGCCAGATTTCTATGGAGAATTGTTTTAACTACAAGGTCCCACACCTTGAATAAATTCCATGTTACCTAGTCACTCTGTTTTCATTAACACACTCACATGTTGAGCAACCAGAGGGTGCAGTGATTTAGTGATAACAGATTATGACACCCCGTGGGACAGAGGTCAAAAAATCAAGTGCTTCTCATGTGTTTCATGAAAAATCTTCATTCTATCTTATTTTATGTGTTCTCGGTAAGATTTTCCAGTTTTTGAATCTCTTCAATAAAGGAGAAGCAATCGGCAATTTCACTTTGCCTTGCTTAAGTAATCGTGCATCTCCAATCACCGACAAGAAAAAAGGGATTAATTTATTCCAAGTTATTTATTACTTCATATTGAAAGTATTTACTTCAAGTTGTGTGAAAAAGTAAGTGAATTTTCTCAAAATAAAAGACTTAAGTAATTGCACTGCTGAGTTGCATTACTTTAATTAAAGTCAAAAAGTGAAAAGACTTTATACTCTAATCCAAGTTTCACTACTTAAGTAAATTCATTTCTCCGAGTGGAAGACTTTACTTCATTAAATTTTTTTCATTATGCGGTACCATTACTTCAGTAAAGTAGTTGTATAAAGTAAAACGGATTAAGTAATGCATGTTGAGAACACCACAAGGAAGGGAAAGTAAAGTAGATTGAGATCACCAATAAGAGCAGCAAGAAGAAGAAGTGGGTTGAGTTGTTGCAAACTCTTCGCTGCAAATTAGAATCAAGGGAAACCTCCTGCTACTAGGCCATTTTATCCTTACAATCCTAACACACCATATCCATCTAGGGCTTTGGTTATGGTCCAAAATAAAATGGCACGTAAGTATGAGTGGTTCTTTCCTTGTAACCAACCACAAAATCAATCGACGTGTTTCAACGGTGCAGTAAATCAAGATTTGATGGTACAAACACTTGGTGTGCCTCAATAAGTAGAAGAAGAATAAAATCGACAAAGCAGTAGTTAACAAATAATTTCCTCTAAGTGAGACAACACTTGTTAATTGGAAAGTAGAAGACTTATGTGGAATCAATCAATCTCCTTTTCAAGGAGTGGCAGCTAATACAAGGTCCAAAAAGAGAAATATAGAGGAAGGGTAGTCATCTAATCCAAGTACTTCTTAGCCTTCTATCACACTTCAGGGTGTTATCAATCCAAGTGCAGCCCCTAATGCCCAAAATCATCCCAAGCCACCTTCTAGGCTGACTCAGGTACCAACTATATCAGCTCATATGTAAGAGAAGGTTGTGTTAAGGGGAAAAGAAAGAAAACCCACTTCCATTCAACATTATTGATCAAATGAAGAAGACCAATGTCAGCATTTCCATGTGGGATTCATTGGTAATTCCATGACAATGAGACTTGTTGCAAGAAGATATGACAAATTGGTTCATCTCTAATTAGCCTTCCAAAGATCAAGAGAAAGTGCTCACTAATGTAGCTCCACGAGAAAGAGTTCAAGGAGTTCAACAAGGTAAGAATATCAAACCTCCTCCATTTTATATCTCTTTAATCATTGGGAGAAGTCTCATGCATAATTGCATGATAGATTCAGGAGAAAGTAGCTCAGTGATGCCTAAAAAAATAGTTTATCAACTAGGATTAAAATATGAACCAGTGAGAAAAGGAGTAGTACACTTAGATAGGATAGCAATGGGAACAATTAGACTAATTAGGCGATTAATCCTTACACTGCATGCATTCCCTAATATCACGATATTACAAGATATATCAATTATTGACTTGCCACCACTCTTTGCATTGTGCATGTCTCGAGACTTCACAACTAAAATTGGAGGCTACTTGTCCACTGATTGGTCTCATATGATTTTCAAGACAAGGTACGGGGCTAAAGCTACAATAAGATCAGAACCTATTGAAAACTTTCACATTGAGCCTCATGTACCAAGCCCAATCAATGTAAATTGCTCACCTTGTGATCAAGAAGACTTCTGAGCATTCCAAAGACAAATACCAAGGTTGGAGACATTCCAGACTTTACTCTTGATGAATGGGAAAACAAGAGACATGATTTTGATCCCTACAAAGAAATGGAAGAAGTTGAGCTAGGTATCTATTGCATGCATGAAGAGAACACACCTCTCCCTAGCATCAAAAAACCTTATATCACCGCAAGGTATAAAGTATCTATTGCATGCATGAAGAGAAGCTGAAATATGGAAGCTATTCTTCGATGGTGAAGGAGTAGACAAGGTGCTAGAGGAGGAGAAATGCTTTTATCACTACAAGGTATAAAGTACTACTCATCTTTTTGTTTTTAGTTTGCTTGTTTGAATAACATAGCTGAGTATGAGGCATTGGTTCATGGATTACATTGGGTAAAAGAGAAGCATCAATAACTTTCAAGTTTTTGGAAACAGTGAGTTGATTGTGAACTAATTAAGAGGGTTAAATGATGCTAAGAACCATCTCGTGCGGGGTTATAAGAACATTTTATGGGATCTCAATGAGGACTTTGAAGCTTTCAACATCGCCACCAAATCGTAAGAAAAATGAGGCTATAGAAAGGATCATAGCAATCGGGAATCATTTAATGTTGTTGACGGTATCAAGAGAGATCAAACTCAGCCTCATATCAGAGTAATTGTGAGGCCAGCTGTCCTAAATAATAACACAAGATGGAAAGTATTTGAAAGTGATTAGTAGATCATAAATTTATTATAGGAAGAAGTAGAGTTCTCAGCTAGGAACCAAGACAAGTTGGAGCAAAGAGTATGATGATCAAGTTGTCCATCTGAGGACAAACAAGATACCAAAGAGCTTAGTAATGCTCGAATCAATCTTCAATCCTAATGACCAATTCTAAAAAGAGAAGGATAACATCTAGGTAAAGGTGAAGATTCGGAGCCAATTTCCTTTGGTGAAGGAAAGGTGCTCTAAATTGGAAAGGTGAGCACTGATCAAGAGAGATCTAAATTTATACAAAATTTTCAAGAGTTCCCATATGTCTTTGCATGGAGCTACGAGGACTTGAGAGGATTTAATTCAAAGATAGAATAGCATACTATTGAATTGGATCCAAAATCTAAGCCTATCGTGTAGAAGCAAGACCAGTCGACTCTCATATTGAGCCTCTAATGAAGAAGGAGCTAAACAAACTCATAAAAGAAAACATTATCTTTCTGATTAAAAATCAATTTTGGTTGTTAATCTTGTGCCAATGTAGAAAATAAATGGAGAGATCATGTTGTGCATAGACTTTCGAGACTTAAACAAGGTATCTCTCAAAAATCATTATCCACTCCCTTCTATGGAGAAAATATTGCAAGTTGTAGTTGGTTAGAAAAGGTTCTTACTATTGGATGGCTACTCAGGCTATAACCAAATTATGATGAAAGAGAATGATCACTATAAAACAACCTTCACCACCCGGTGGGGTGCATACGCTTACAAGAAGATACAATTTGACTATCAAATGATGGGATTACATTCCAAATAGTAATGGATATGGCGTTCAAAGGGCTGATAAATAAAATATTTCTTGTGTACTTAGATGATATCACAATATACTCCAAGAATGTAGTTGATCACCTTTTCCATATCAAGAAAGTGTTCCAAAGATGTAGAAGTTTCGGTGTATCCTTGAATCCTAAGAAGTGTGTGTTTCTAGCTCATGAGGGCAAACTCTTAGGCCACATTGTGTCTAAAGAAGGGCTAACCATTGATCCCGAAAAATTTGAAGCTATACGAGCACTTCCATTGCCAAGTCACAAGAGGGCTCTTCAGAGTTTTCTAGGGAGGATCAACTTTGTCTGCAGGTTTGTGCCACATGTCTCCACTCTTTTCAAGTCATTGACAACAATGTTAAATAATAACATTGCATTCAAGTGGAAAGCAGAGGGAAAATATATTTTGAAGCTATCAAATAGGCTATATCGCAAGCTACAACTCTCATTAACCCATACTTCTCCAAGTGATTTCATCTTTTATTTCTTTGGCGGAGTAGATACAATTTCAGCCATCCTTGTGTAGTAAAATAAGGAGGGTTTAGAACAGCCCATAGATTTCTTTAGTCAAATTTTTGAGGACGAAAAAGTGAGGTACTCATTCTTTGAGAGGTATGTCCTCGCTTTTGTAATAATCTTAAAGAATTTCAAACACCTTGTCTTGAACAACAAGATTCAACTACTAGTGTCTCATGTTGGAGTCAAGGATTTCCTTCGAACAAGGATTTGAATGAAAAGAGAGTAGGTTGGATCACTCATGTGATGGAGTATGACATAGACATAAAGGTGACCAAGCTAGTCCAGTGAAAAGGGGTTATGTGAGAAACTAGCTTCCAACAACAGATGGAACAAGTAATCAAAAGAAAGTTACGTTAGTGCTGCAAGATAGTCAAGAGTAGCCAACTGATGATGTGCCTACATTGTGTTGGACCCAGGATATGACGCATTACCTTCAAATGATTCTATGTCCACCGAGTTAAGAAACGTGAAGAGGATATATTTCGCACTCGTCCATTCCATATGCCTTGATTTATGGTATCTTGTTCAATAAGAATGTGAATGGAGTTTTCCCGAGGTGCATTGGAACAAATCAAATCAAGAAGGTGCTACAAGAATTCCATGATGGAGAATTTAGAGGCCACTTTTTCCCACGAGTAACATCTCTCATAATTATGAAAGTTGGTTACTAGTAGCCTAAAGTGTTCAAGGATCTGCTATGCATGGATTAAACATGCAAGAAGAGTGCATTCTTCATAGGTAAAGAGAAGCTAAGAACACTTCCACTTCATCCCATATTAGTGGATCACCATTCATGAAGTGGGGATTGGAATTCATTGGAGTTATTAATCTAAACTCAATCCAAGGACACAAGTGGATACTCACAGTAATATATTACTTCACCAAGTGGACCAAATTAGTAGCACTCAAAGAGTCGAATGAATCCAACATATAGAACTTCTATGAGGGGATAGTAACAAGGGTTTGTATACCTGCCACTATCATATTAGATAACACTTTGGTGTTTATTGGCACAAAAATTATTAAATGGGCTGTTAGGAATGGGATATATCTCAACACTTCTTATAACTACTATCCCCATGGTAATGGACAAGCTGAGTCCACAAACAAGAACTTTTTGAGAATCATAAGAAGGAATCTTGATGAAAATCAGTGGACATGACATACCAAGCTTAATTCATCCTTGTGAGATGATAGGATCACGCCAAAAAGATCGACAGGTAGCTCTCCATACAATCTAGTATACGGAAGGGAGGCAAGGCTTCCTATATCACTTGAGTTACCAGCGTTGGAGCTTCTCAAAAAGTTGCATAGCTTGGCTAAGTTTAATCCCATGAAAGTCAAGTATGCAGAACTCATGGAGTTGGAAGAACTGATAGAGCAAGAAATGCAAACCATGGATGATGATCAAGCACTGATCAAGAGGAACTTTGACAAAAGGGCTAAAGCAAGAACATTCTAAGAGGGATACTTAGTGCTGAAGTGGGATGTTGATCGAGAAAATCGGCCAAGAATTCCAAGTTTGACGCAATATGGAGTGGCCCCTACATGATCACAAAATGCATGATTAGAAATGTTTTTCGACTAGCTAAGTTGGATGGTGAAGAAGTGCATGTTCCAGTCAATAGAATCTACCTCAATCAATGCTACTAGAGCAGTAATATCTCACCCTTGTATATAATAGTTTAGAATTTTTGTTCCTCCAAGTGTTTATGCACATTTTTCTATTGTTAGATTAGTTTCAATTTCCCTAAGTGCCTTGGGAACATGTTCCACTACTTGATGTTCTTTTCACAGCTTACCATGCTTCAAAGTAGAGAAATTTGTAGTAAGAAGCTCAAGCTCACATGAAATAGTTGTTATATTCAAAGTTGTTCAAATGTAGAGCAACTAAAATCAGGTTAAGGGACAGTTTTAAATGTTTTCATTCCTTTTTTCCTTTGGATCAGCAGCTAAGCTTCTAGTAGCCTTAGGAAAGAGATTAGGAATCAACAGCTCATAACAACCCTCCCCAAGTACGTAAGAAACATCTATGGCCTTTAGTAGTATTCCAAACGGTATATGTCCGAGATGGACTTTTCAAAAGAATAAAGAGAATTAGAATTTAATAGAGTTCTATGATGTCTAACCTAGCGATGTTTCACTCCAAACTCTATGGTATGCCATAGCTTCCAAGAAATACATTTATGGGGCAACATTACAGTGTGTTCGTCATTCAGCCTCATGAATCATACTTACGTGGAATGGTGGATCTCGCTTTTAATACAATTTTCTACTCTCACAAAACAGTTTTAAGATTTTCTTACGAGTTGTGAAAAGCAATCAGCAAATGGGGTCACTTCAAGTCGGGGTGTTTAAGAAGTCTTCTCGAATGTAGTTTTTAAGGTTCATATCAATTAATGATTGATACAGAAGACTCCATGCCTAATGAATGCATTTAGCCAGCTGATCGACCACATCTTGTAGGTAGATGGCCCCGCGAGTCGCCATAATTATTATCCATTTTTTCCTCGTGAGGAAAACGGACAACGGGATGTCATCGACCCATACATAGAAGAGGGACACCTAATGATGGAATTGGGTTATCCTACAAAAGACCATCCAAGGAATTTAGGAGCAAATATTATATTGAGTAATTTTTTCCTCTTCTAGGTTTTGACCTTGAAGCTCAACTTTAAAAAGATGGATTGTGGGCCCACATCAGGCGAAATGGCCAACACCTGAAGAATAGCTCTCGTGGAGCCCATTACCACCTTTTTGGTTCTCTCTACTCAAGAAGTTCCCGTAAAATAAAATAATTACTAAAATTGGCATGGGGAGTTAAAGGGTCACCGAGAAAAAAATGGCTCACCAATGTAGCTTGGCGAGCTACTCGGCAAGTCGAGATGAAGAAAACATGCAATGAGTGAAGAGGTGAGCTCCCCGAGCTTGGTGAGTTGAAGATCTCATGAGGTGTGACCTATGCAAATTACACGTGAGTTGGCTCGCCAATGTTGCAGCAAGGTTAGAGCTCGGCCATGAGATAGCCACGATGAGCCCATATTGAGATAAAACACAATGGTGAGGCATTCACGAGAGAAGGCTCAAGTTTTTCGAAGTGGGTCAAGAAGAAGGCCACATGAAGAAGAATCGCCTCGTGATGTGGAAAAATAATGGGGATTCGGCCATGATGGGAGGAAAATCTCGTTGTGACAATGTTGAGGTCGGAGGCTCAACGAAAGATGGTGACGTTAGCGAGTGAAGTGAGGTCGATCTTGTGCAATAAGCTAGGGAGTGAGCCCTTGATTAGATGGGAGGGCTGAGTTAGCCTACATAGTGTAGGGATGAGCTTGTGTTAATGGAAATTCGGGTCATGGCCACAAACATGGCAAACCAGGTGGCCAAGCGGGTAGTAAGTTGAGTCATGAATCCCGTGGAAGGAGGGGTATTAGGGCTATTCCTTGAGCTCATCCATTCATGCATAGGTGAGCTCGAGATCTTGAAACATATCAAACTCATCCGGTGTATGATTAAATCCTGGTGGGAAGAACATGATCCCATGGGATTGACGAGTTGGCCATGCAAACTAGAGGTCGAGTGAGCTCGGTCATGGAGAGATAGTGTTCGATGAACCAGGGGCGACAATGGCCGTGGTCGAGAAAGGAAACTCGTCACATAGAGTTCACGATGAAGCTCAATGCAAAGTAATATAGAGGGGATTCACCACAAAAGGAGAAGACTCACATATTATTTATAGTGTAGAGCGACAAATCAAGATCAAATTCTTTACTAAGGGCCCAACCTTAACCAAGTAAGAACATATAGATTCACCGCATTAATGGAAGGCGGTGATCCATTCAAGTGAAGTGAAAGTAATTTGAATCACCGAGTGAAGAGGAGTGAGCTAACAGAGTTATGTGGCAAATGATGAAGGCAAGAATTCCAACACAAGAAGACTGATTTCGAATCACAAGAAAAGTATTGTGGATTCACCGTAATGCAAATTTCGAGATGAGTATGACAATCCCAATTCAAATCAAAAGAAAAATAAGTAATTCATAGTTCTATGTGGAAATCTGGAAGGCTCTTACTAAAATAGTAAGAGGGGTTGTGTTCAACACAAGGTGAGTAGAAGAAAGTGAAATCGCCACATTGGACACTAGTGGGTGTAGTTCATGGTGTTAAAGCAATGAAGTTGAGGTCAACCACTTTGCATAAGCTCGAGCTAAAATAATTGTAGTAAATGAAATCAGTGTAATGCACAAATTTGAAACCAATGTAATGTGTCAAAATGGGGATCTTTCTTCACGAGTTCCTTAGGAAGGTTCACGTAAAATAAGTAAAGTAAATGTGTTTCTCCACTTAATAAGTAAATTCGGGCACTTTCAATGCAATAAAAATGGCAATTCAACAAGCCAAGTATATTTTTAAGTCTCAAAATGAGTGATTTTAACTTATGCTTTGAAAGCAAGTGGAGTAAGGTGGTGTTGTGAGAAAAATTGTCGGGTGGACAAATTAGGTGTCTCCACTAATGCTCATGGGGCTACGGACCTCTACATTGAAAGGTATAACTCTCATTATTGAAAGTAAACTAAGCCGAATCCTATATAAATGTTGAGGGTGGCCAAATTGGTCGGGGATCACATAGGGACACTCCACTGAACCTGTGGCAAAGTGCTTGTATAGGGGTACAAGGGAGGAAATTACAGTGATGAAGGGAAAAGGGGGTAAATTATGTAAGGAATATTACTGTCATGAATAGATTACAGATCTCACACCCAAGAATCGGAGTATTTCGACCTTCAATATATAAGAAATCATAGTGAAGCTAGTGGAACCAACAAATTAAAATGGCAAGTTTTTAAATTCATCTATCAAAGACACCAAATTCCTCTCCAATTCCATACAGGATCAACTATGCTTGCAAAGTGCATGAAAAAAATAAATAGAGGAAAAATAAGAAAGGGAAATAAAAGAAGTGTATCTTTTATTTTATGTGTAGTGATGAATTCAAAGCTTCAACCAAGCTATCACAATTCACAATGCTACATAGTAAGAGTTCTTCAAAAATATGGGATTTTTTTGGAATGGAGAGGCCATCCCAATTTATAGCAATCTGAATTTTCCTTTCACCTCCCTCACATGACTCTTTGTTTCCATATTCCACTTGTGACCTTTCGTTTTCCATGAATTAAGTATTTCTCTTATAATTTTGAGAAAATAATTTTTACAAATTTAAAATAGGTCACTTAAGTGAATAGGATGAAATAAAATGATGATGCATAATGAAGAATTAGAATGGATAGAGAAAGAAGAGAGAGGAAGAGGGAAGGGATGGAGGGAAAACACTCCTCATGACAAAATGCTTTGAATGCCTTGATGAAGTCATGAAATTTGAGCGAAGATTTCTACCACTGGTGATCTTCTACATTGATGAAGATTGGTCCCTTGAATATCTTTGAATCATTATCCTAATCTAGTGATGACCATAAACTTTATGATGCACAGACATCCTGGACCACAGAATGAGTGTTCAAAAACAGTGTTATGAGGTTTAATGTTGTAATCTCGAGATGAACACATACAATGCCCATGATGACCCTTCTTGAAACTTGGTTGATGAACTCCTTGACTCATTAAATCATTCTCATCAACTCTCTTTGAATCACCTGGCTCCTTAAGTGATGAGGATGAATTCACATGATGTGCCTTGTGATGCCCTACTTTGCAATATGAGATAATTGTTCCAAACCACCAAAAACCACCATCTCTTCATGATTGATTACACCTGAGAAACTAGACCAACCTATGCACTTTAAATTCATGTTTCCTTCACACTTAATATATTTGGAAGGGATAACTTACTATCTTTATTAAGTGTCAGAGCTTTCCTTTCTAGACCCCAAATGGTGATATCGACCTGAATGATTTTCCCTCAATGTCCCATTGTGCCAAACTTGCCCTTTGAGAACAACCTGCTATTTTTAGGGAAGTACACATGGGGCAACTTATTATTTTTAGTAAGTTTCGTAGTTAGCTTTTCCCAACCTCAACCGGCTATGGTAGCTTGAATAATTTCTTTTAATGTTTTCCTCTCACCTTTTGGACTAACTAGTTATTTATAGTAGGGGCTAGTGGAACCACTTACTATATTTAGTAATTGTCAATTGCGAGCCGAGATGACCTTTTGATGACTTTTCATGCGATAAGCCCTCTATGTTCACCGCCTTATTCGTAGCATCTTCAAATGGTGGCTTACTTGAAGTAATAGACCCCTATGTAGGAAGGCATGTTATTTTTAGTAAGTTCACTTTGTGGATATCGATTGCAACAAAACAGTCTTGAAACTCTAGGTTTTATTCTCGGGTACCACACTCCGCATTTTGAGTAATTCCTTCATCTCAAAAAAGTGGGAAAATGAGATTTTCATTAGCGGGGGCAGAATACTGACAAAAATCACATCCCTCTATATCCCTAAAAATAGGGACTTCATGGCACGAAAACTAGTTTACGTGAAACTATATTTTTCAATGATCATTCCCTCCAATTTTTACGTGATTTCGCCCACTGGAACCCTGAGAAGTGAAGAGGTATCTCACTGCCTTTTTCACAAATGTTCTTCATGTGACAGGGTAGAACTATGATGAAAACTCATTCCTCCATATCCCTAAAAATAGGTACTTCATGGCGTAAAAACTAGTTCATGCGAAACTAGATTTTTAACGATCGTTCCTTCAATTTTCACACGATTTCACCCACTGAAACCCTGAGAAGTGGAGAGGTAGCTTGCTGATTTTTTCCACTACTATGTCATGGAGGCCATTAATGGAGATTGAAATTTTCAGGTCTGTTTTTTTCTCCATTTGCGATGAAATCAACTCCATTGTGATAGGTTTTTGCTTCTTGTCTCACTTGGTGAAATTTCTCTTCGATCCGGTTGCCGATTTGACGAAATTGAGCTTTGTTCTTCATGGAGCCGAAAGTGAAATTTATTTTCTGTGAGAATTCCTTTCTACAAATGGGAGGTTTGAAGGTGATTTTTAATTTTTTTATAGAGGAACAAATAGAAAAATATGGTTCATTGTTCTGTGTAGTGGTTTGCAAGATCTCTTCGATTCTTTGCTCTATGTCAATGGAGTTTTCAGGCTTTCTTCTTCTCTGTTCTTCATATTTTCTTCTCAATTTGATGAAATATTATTTTGAGACCTATATGCCATCATGGAGTGGAGGATAATGTTCTGTGACAGATCTGGTTCAAGGTTCAATAATGGTGGAGGGGTATTAGGAAATTGCAAAGGATTTTGCAGAGCAAGTCATGCACAGAAGGTTAGATGTTAGACGTTAGAAGTAGGAGGGATTTTTAAATTTTGAAAATTTTCAAAGGCATGGAGAGAGGTGAATTTTCATTTCCATAATGTGCCTCACCTCAAATTTATATGAGGGACATCAATTTACACAATAGCGCGCTCGGCTTGACATGTGGCGGAGACCTAACAGCAAGGGATTAAAGCTAAAAAACAACTTTAAAGCACTGGAAGGGCTAAGAAGCGGTCAGACGAGGAACCATGAGGAATCATGAGGGCTGGGAAAAAAATTTCATCCTTTATGTCCCTCACCTCAAAGGGACATGAGGGACATTATTTTGCAAGGGGCCTCGTGCAATGACATGCAGCAACAATCCAACGGTGAAGGCTTTGAGCTCCCGCAAGACTCCTGGAGTTGAACTAATGATCCCGGAGGTCATGATGAGGGTCCAAAGGGCTTATGGGGCTAGGTGAATTTTCTTGACCTTGATTTCCCTGACCTTGAGGGATGTAAGGGAAAAAAATTGTGCCAGGCTCCTAGAGTTGACACGTGTCCTCATCAAAATTTGACTAACTCCCGAACTCGCTCCAAGAGGGCAACTTGAAACAGAAATAACTTGAGCTCCCGATGGAATTTTTGATGAAATTTTATATGATCATGAATGGAAATTTAATTATAAATCCAATGGTGGGAGTCTCAGGTATTTATTCCTCCATTTGATCCCTAAAAAAGTGGATTTTTGATCTAGTACTCTACTTGTGCATGAGAAAACTTCTTACGAGACCTATTGAGCTAAAGTGTTGTGTAAAACCTAATTCCACCATCTTTTAGGGATTATAATTCCATTTATGAAAATTTTTGTTTTTATCCTAAATCCATCCAAAGCTCCCGGAAACACCTTCGAAAGCTCAACAAGTTTTTTGGCCTATGCACTGCATAGGCCTCGTGTGTACCTCTGATTTTAGTGAAATTATCCCAACTTCTCTAGATCCTTCCTAAATTTTCCTAAATCGATTCCATGATAATCCTAGGCCTTTAATTCACTTTTGTGTCTAGTTTTGAGTTTCTATTCTGCTCCATGGGGTTTCTCTAGTCCTAGGAAGGCCAGTGATAGCCCTTCCTACACCGCCCAAAGTTTGCATTTTCAATGAACTCCTAAAATCACCTAGGCATTTTGAATTGAATTTCCTAAATCACCTAGGGGAATTAGTTAAAATCAATTGAGAGGTTACTAGAGTGACTAGGCAGACCTGGGGTATCTTAGAAGGATAGAACATGAAAATTTTGGTACATGGGCATCGTTGTCATGCTGGAAAATTACCAATTTCCATGTTGCATATTTACATGACAACAAAGGTGAATCGAGAAACTTCAACTCCTCGTAGGCAATGCATCTAACATAATAAAGCAAAGTGGTTTCAACACATTGGCCATGAGCTAGAAGCCATTTCATTACGGTGAATCATACATCTTCAACTCCACATGGGCTCGAATGAAGTAAAGCAAAGGTGATTTGACGCTTTGAGGGGAAGGTGAGGTGAGTTTTACGGTGAATATCGGGCTCTTCCTTTGTGAGTTAACCAAGTTAGAATCGATGCAATGACATAATTAAAGTATCTTGAGTTTGACACAATTCATTGAGGTGTTAGCTGAGTTCCATGTCAATGTGGTGATTTGATGAGCTAAAAGTCAAAACAGAAGAGTTATGTCAAATCGACGTAATGAGGGGCATGTTGTGGTGAACAAGGGGTCGATGTCTTGAATGAGCCCGAGTTGAGTGAAGCAATAAATTGTAGCAATTTGAGGGATGAAGTCTTGCACAACCCATTAGCCATAAGAATAGTAGAAGTAAATGAGTTCGACACAATGAATGGGCCAACTCTGTAAGTTATAAAGCATTAAAATTTAGAGGCCAAGTTTTCATTGAAGCTTGAACGAAGTAGAAGGAGTCTCATTCACCACAATGAGAGGGAACCCATGCAAAGCTAAAGCAAATTCATTCGTTGATAGATAATTAAAGAACCTTCAATTCACCAAAATGAACTAGGAAGCGGTGCAAAATAAAGTTAACCAAAGAAAGTAAGTTTCTTTACTTCACAAAAAGTGTGTAGTAAAGAAAATGAAAAATAGCAATGGAAAGGCGTAATGCATGATCGGATCAATGCAATGAACTAGGAAGCAACAAGAATGGTCCTTGGATTTCTCGTCGGTCTACAAATGTTAAAATGCCATACATTTCTACCCATAGCTCCATTTCATGAAAAATTGGACTTTCGGAAAGGTCTCGAGTCTTCTATGCACCAACAATTTCAAATTTCAAATTTGGCAAGTGAAAAAGGTCAAAAATGGAATTTCTTCACCTTCACTCTAGGGAATCGTACAACCAATTACCATCATTAATGGGGCATCGAAGCAATTTCTTGTTGCATAAGATATAGTACATCAATGATGGGCTATGTAGGTGCCAATGATGTTTTGAATTGAATTTTTCACTTGGTAGGTGAAAAATGCATGCATTTAAGAAACTTGATTTTCTCTCTCCTCCCTAAATTCTTGTATAAATTGTAAGTTCCTCTCATTTACAAGGGTGGGGCGTTATTTTCTTACTAAAACTCTACCAAAATTTTTCTAGAAGCAAATGTGTTGCAAGCCTTCATTTGGACATCTTGCATGATGATCCTAGCCTTTCTCTATAATTAATTGAATTATGTAAATCAATGAAGCTGTGGATTTAAGTATTATGGATGTATTCTTCCCTTTGCTTGTGTTTGTTGTCTTTACTTACCTTTTCAATTCACTTTTAGATGTATTGTCTCATTATAAATTGTCTTACAAATTTCTTTACTGTTGTTCTTTCATGGAGGAGCTAGTTTTATGTTGTTGTTGACTGTGGTGACTGTTACACCCTCTCTAGCACCTCATTTTCTATCACTTCCACACATTCAATAGATTCCTTACATTCCCATTTTGGTATACCACCTCCTTAGAGTTAGATTTATTTTATTTTATGATATTTCTCTCTCCTAGTTCCTTGTAAGTCATAGGTTAGAATTAGTTGTTAGATTTCCTTCAATTAGAGATAGTTATTGCATTAGTTTAGGAAGAAGAGCCGATTTCTCTCGGAGATTTTCTTCAACCGCAAGGTCCAACACCTTGAAGCAATTCCATTTTACCTAGTCACTTTTCCCGCATTAACACACTCACATGTTGAGCAACCAGAGGGTGCAAAGATTCGGTGATAACAAGTACAAGGTTCAAATGAGTGTTTAAGAACACTACCAAGTGAATGAAATCAAGTGAAACTTAGATGATTTCTCATTCTTACATATATGGTGCTCTATATGAAGATCATCCTCTTACCCCTCCTAGCTCTAGAATTATCCTCGAGAGGAATCAACTTCAGGATACTCATACACCTCTTTTCTCATATGCCTCTCATGGAGATAGATGATGCCTTGATCCTTCACACATGATGGTCATGAATGCCTCGGTAGCTTGTTCCTTGAAGAGGTTTGAACATGATAGCAGAGTCAAGATATGATGATCCTCAAATTACTCTATGAGCTTCCCATTTCACCTTTGAACATGATGACACCCTTTTTAACTTCACAATTCACTTCCCTAACCAAGATATCACATGAGTGGAAACATGCTTTTAGTATTTGGACACATATTCACTTGATTACTCCTCATGGAAATAGGTTTCCTCCTCTATATGGAAGGATTGATCCCTGAATGAGATTTGAAGGAATGTTTGAGGGTGAGATCCATCTTCTTGAACTCCAACTACATTGAATCACTGTGAAAGCCACTCTCTAAATTGCAAGATGTGAACACATCGCCAAGTATTGATTAAGTGTTTAGAAACAATCTCAAGAGATATGCACCGTTTGTGAGATCGAGATGACTACCATCACCACTCATGGTGATCCTTTCTCATCATGCTCATGATTATCATTCCCTTGATGAATTAAATTTCAATGAGGTTCTAGATGTTTCAAATCCTTCACATACCTCATGATTCTCCTTATTACACCCGTTGTCCAAGTGATTGTCTATTACACATTTTTATGCATATTTTTTCCTCTAAACTCATTCGAACTCCCGGAATCTTCCATAGAAGAAAACATTCACCATTGAATCTCTCATTCCCTACACCCTGAATACCCAATGTTGAATAGATGGATCCTGAATGATATTTTATTTCCTAAAATTTCTTAAATTACTTTAGATACCTTCAATTCTCTTCAAAATCACCCTCATATGCTTTAGATGCTTTATAACCCACCTCTCACTCTCTTTGTTTGTCTCTCTCTCATGTTCTCACTCTCACTCTTTCTCTCTTGCTCGTTTTCACTCTCACACACTCTCTCGCTCTCTTTGTCATTGTTTCTTTCTCTCACACACTCTCTCACTCTCTTTGAATCTCTCTCTCTCTCTATCTCTCTCAAGATCTCTATCTTTGTCTCTCTCTCTTTGTCTCTCTTTCGTTAGAGACGGTTAAATATTGTTTACTTAAAGACTATGTTGTAGTGCTTATATGATTAATTTCAGTGGCTTATTAAATGGTGTATCTCTCTCTCTTTCACTCTCATTGTCTTTCTCTTTATATCTCTTTCTGTCTCACTCACTATCTCACATTCCATCTCACTCTCATTGTCTCCTTATCATTCTCTCACTTTCTATTTATCTCTCTCTCTTTCACTCTCTCTCTCTCTCTCCCTCTCATGTTTTCTTTCTCTCTCTCTCACACAATCTCAATCTCACTCTCACTCTCTTTTCCTCTCACACTCTCACTAACTCTTTATTTATTTTGAATCAAACAAACTTCAGTTTTATTGATGACTCGACTAGGAGGGCATGAAAACCACAAGGAAAACTCGGAGATTTTTTTAAATCCCTATAGTCTACAAAAGAGTGATTACATAGTGAAAAATTATCTTGATCTTTTTACTACAAGGATAACAAATTTGATAGAACTTCCTAAAGTGATTAAAATAATCATAGCAATAGGGGAATGGCTAATAACACAAAGGGTTTATCAATCGCCTAGTAAATCATGCTTGTTTAGTTATGAATGGGATTCATCGGCCTATAGCTTAGTGACCTTTCATTCATTGATAATTCCATCTATGATAAAAACATGGATGATTTCAAAAATGCCTTTAAAAAGATAGGGTGTAGGGTGTGATGTGATTTCCCAACAACTTGAAATGCATACGATTTAGAGTTCATAACACGAATTTACAAATATCTCTATCATTATAAATGGAAGCCAAGCAACGGTGTCTCCCATATCCAATGATCGAGGACTACTAGGCTATGTGGTAGGATTGGAAATTTAGGAATCATCGAGTGTTTGAATAAGAATTCCGTTGCATCCGGAGAAACATTAAGCATTGGACATATCAAGCTCTATTATTCGAATGAACCCTTCATTCCTGACAGCTTACGACTGAAATAATTATTCAAAAGAGCGTAAAAAATGATCAAATTTTCCCGGTATCCTAATCCGTCGGACTCAAAATACCACTTTGACTTGTTATGCTCAATTTATAACATTCTTGAGCTCCAAATATTTCACAAGCTATAAAAAAAGAGATAGTTGTATTAGGTAACATTTCTTTATACCGAATTTTTATTGGATATCTGGTATTTCCCTCCTTCAAAATATCAACAGATGAAAGACATCAAATTTTGATGACTCTCTTTGAATGTTCTACCTACGAAGTAGATGAACCATTTTTAGTTGAATACTCTCTATCAATACTAATAAGAATGGGTAAGACAAAACATTACAGTGAGTGAAATAGTTCCCATGCGATGGGAAAAATAAGATAGCTATATTGGGTAACATTTCTTTGTACCAAATTGTTCTTGGATATTTAACATTTCCCTCCTTCAAAATATCAGCAGATGAAAGACATAAAATTGTGATGACTCTCTTTGAATGTTCTTCCTATGAAGCAAATGAACCCTTTTTATTTGAATACTCTCTATCAATACTAATAAGAATGGGTAAGACACAAAACATTACAGTGAGTGAATGGGTAAGCCTAAACCCTGAGCCCTAAACCCCGAGCCTTAAACCCTGAGCCCTAAACCCTAACCCCTAAACCTTAAACCCTAAACCTTGAGCCTTAAACCCTAAACCCTAAACCATGTGCCCTAAACCCTGAACCCTAAACCTTAAACCTTAAACCCTAATCCTTAATCGCTAAACCCTAAACCACAAACCCTAAACCATAAACCATAAACCCTAAAACATGAGCCCTAAACCCTAAATCCTAAACTCTAAGCCCTAAACCAAGGTAACCCTAAACCCTCAACCCTAAACTGTACACACAATAAACCCTAAAACCTTAACCATAAACCCTAAACTCTTAACTCTAAACCATGAGCCCTAAACACTAAACCTTAAACCCTAATCCCTGAGCCCTAAACCCTAAACCCTAAACAATATTCCTAAATTACCTCCAACACTTCCAAGATTCTCTAACATCACCTCTAGATACTTAATATATTTCTTGAACTCTCCCAGAGGGTGTTTGATTAGCTCAGAATGACATTTTTAGGCCTCCGAAGGAAGTTATCTTCCATCAAGTCACACTGAACTCATCAATCATCGTATCCAATCATCCCTACACATTGAAACAAACTTAAAAAAACCTTGTTAATAATTTATTTTGATCCAAGTTGAGAGTGGTATTGAGGCAGGTTGGCCAGAGGAAGGACACACCATTGACCAAGAAGTGAAAGATGCATTCCCTAAGCTTGTAAAGTAGGTACTCATCCATAGTATGATTTTACCATATTCTAAGACAAAATTAGGGATTCAACTCCATGCTCATGGGAAAATTCATGAGTCCATATATTCGATTAGTTGTCGCTACCTTTGAGAGTTGTGAGGTTTGTAAATTATAATTTTGACACATTTAACACTCCTACAAAAGTCAATAACCAATCAAAAAGGCCCCAAAACCTAAACAATGACTATATTCTTTCACAAAATAGATATCGATTATATAATTTAAACCCTAAAATCCTAAAGGTTTGAATGTTGAATGCTGAAATCTTGAAAAATACCTATGTACTGACTAGATTAGAATATGAAAAACTATCTTCTAAACCGTGACAAATGGAGTTGTGAGACTAGTTCCATAAGGTACAGAGTGACGCTAAATTTGTATATTTACTAAAATAAATTTAAAGTATAAAAAATAATAAAGTATAAAGATTAATAAAAGATAAAAATATAATTAAACGAAATGCGAGCGTTATAATGTGCTCACGTTATAACATGAGTGTGTTATAGTGCACCAGCGTTACAACACGAATGTGTTTCATCTTCTTTGGGTTTGAAATTCCCAATCCATAGGCTTGGATTTTCCTTGGATATCCAAACCAAAGGTTTAGACTATGTAATCCGTGAATAAATCCATGTTTGACAGAAAAACATCAAAATCTCACGTGTGCACCCCGATATCTCATGCATTATAACATAATATTCAAAAATAAATTATACTACGATGTCAAGCTTGGTTTTACCTTGATGACAATATAATTATTTCTAAAATTCAATTAGTTTAAGGCTTTCATCCATAATTTCTTTTACTAGTGCCTTCTTTTCTTGCAAAACCTATGCATACGTTTTGGTGCACAATTTATGATTTTTTCATCTAAATTTAAAAAAAAAGTGGTTTTTTCTAAACTCCATTCTACACATACTAAAAAAACAAAAATGACTTTTTTTCTCAAAGTTATGGGGGTGCACACACAAATATTTCATTTTCGGATATGTGCACTTTGAAAATTAATAAAAAAATATATATTCATCTAAAAATTATGAAAAATTAGTAGGACCTCGTACATGGTATTAGCTAAATTTCTAAGGAAGGGATTTGAAAAATAATTCATAGAAATAAAAAAATGGGGTACACACACAATAGGTTCTTATCTTTTTGACACAAAAATAGACATACTTTGTGTGTGCACCACATTTGACCCTTTTAATCTCAACCATTTTCTAAAAAAAATAGTAGTTTAGAAACTATATTTTGAGATATATACAGTACTTATTCTTATCACTTTGTCAAATTTTTAACATATGCATGCCGAATTATTCGATAAAATTCAGTTTCACTGATTTTAGGAAAAATGTGTCCCTTTTTTACCCCCTTTTGGCCCCCATTTCCATGCACTTACCCTATGGGTGGTCGTAAATAGTTTCAAGCTCATAATTTTCTCCTGGAATGGTCATCTAACATAAATATGAGCATGTAAGTAACATAAAATTAGCCATGATTAGAAAATATATCAAGATGTGCCAAAAATGTAAAGTTGGGTAATTTTGACAGGATCAAGCATCGATCTATATGATCGGTACCGATCGTTGTTATAACTATTTTTTTATCAAGAGTGTGTTGTAATGCCTATGATTCCGAATGGAGAATTGAAGGTTTTTAAATGCAAATGCTTGGATAAGTTAAATTCTAATATGATTAAACCTAAGAATAGCGGTTTTAGATTTAAGTAAAATGGCATGCCTTTGAGGTGGATGGTTAAAGAATATTTCTCCGAGAGGGAGATTAGGACACCAAGGATCTTTGTTTCTTCACGTCCTCAAGAGGTTCGTTCTTGTTGAATGCCCAATGCCCAAGTCTAGAATTCGGCGTTGTCACCTATAATTTTTTCGGATCCTTGGGAAGTGGTTTAGACCACCTTCTATATGATCGATGTCATTTCAACTAACTTTGTACCGATCGTAGTCGATTCCGAGAATCGAAACCGATTTTTGTCTTTTTCGAGGAGTATGGTCGAATTTAGTGTTAACCATTTCCTTTTACGGTATTTTTCGGGTTTATAATGGTCTTAGGTTGTTTAGGCTTATGGGGTTGTTGGGAGGTTAGGATTGTCATGGTTAGTTTTATTTTTACTTATTTTTGTTTGTTTTGTGGTTACATGCGGTTGTTTAGTGGTTACGGGTGGTAAAATGGTGAATGTAAGTCAATAGAAGGGTAAATTGACTGTGTGGGATTATGAAGGGGTTTCCTAGGGTGTGTACACACGTGTAGGAATTAGGGTGACCTAATTTTGATTTCTACACATATATTACCTTGAAAAATCCATTGAGTTCAAAAGAGATTTTTACCCAACCTATTAATATACTTGGGTTCAATTCTCCCTTAAACTATGAAACCTCTATTTGAAGTTATCCCTTTGCTTTGAAACTACCTCATCCACCTCTCCATGTGATCCACTACCCTATCTCATGCTCCTTGTTTTAATTCTTCCTATTATAACTCATCCTAGTGCGCTTTCCTTAATTGTTTAAAATATCATTAATAATTCATCTTCATGAATTCTTATATTATGTGTATTTTCCTTTCTCTTCTCCCCTAATTCATTTGCACACTAGTCAAGGGCCTTTTATTTGACTACTCTCTTTGAAAGTAGTGGAAATTTTCCCCAACATATTTTATCTATGATACCACAAAATTCAATGGAATCCACCCCTACCCTATTTCTCCAACAAAACCAATCACCCTAAAACACACAATATCAACTATGAGTTTAACCAACAACACTCTTTATTGGTAGAAAATATAGTTGCACAATAACATATTCTAACATAATATTAAAATGAGAGAAACATAACACACATCTAGGAAGTAAAGGAAAAATGAATAAATTCATGCGGATAAAACGCATTCCTTATACAAATAGTAAGTAGGTACACTTAATAACATGAGGGTGTAGGGAAATCATTAAACATGCAATATAGTTGAGCATGACAATTGGCGTTATTATTCAACTTGTTAATACCAATTTAAAAGTTTGCAAACAAACATACCTTAATTTCTTTGTCTATGGGAGACAAACCTAATATCTACACTTATAATTTAGCTAAAAACCTAGTAGACAACTAGGATTTTTCAAAGGGTGTTCTAAAATAATTTTTGGTCATTTTACATTGAAAAGGTTCTATATTGTTATTAGGAACTAAATTTCTCTATAATTAATTATACCACCTAAAGAAAACTAGGAAGCTTTACATATAATTACTATAAACAAAAGCTAAAAAATTAACCATATAATAATTGCTACCTCCCAAAGATATACCAAATAGATGTTGGAAAGCTTTAAACCCTCCTCTTGAGAGCCTGCTAAAAACTTCCTACTAAATTTTTCTAGCTCCATACTTTTGATCAATTTTCATTTTTCTTCGTAGCTCAATACAAGAACTTAAATGCTACAACCCTTTCCCAACCCCTAGAGTCAAACCTATTACATGTGGTGATGTTGTTAGTGACAAAGGTGATCCCCGAGGTTACGAGCTAGGGACATCCCCCAACAATAATCTGGGCATCATTGAAATCTTCATGATTCTCTATATAGATAACATAAAGTATGTTTTACTTGAGAATAGGCAAAACTTTCACTTGGACACCATGTTCCTATTCCATTTACATATGATAAACCCTTGAATCAACATCAATTCTTCATAGAAAGTCAAGAGATGGGATGAAGTGTCGATAAAAATGTCACCCTGGCTGAAATTATTGTAATTAAATGAATACAATGTCCATACATATCCTTACAACATTCCTTGTATGCACATGCTTGATCACAAAGATATGAATCAACCCTGCCCTATTTCCTATGCACCGCTTTCTTATTCTCTACATGTCATAAAGAATGCAAAATCAAATAGATTCTTTGTTGTAAAATTCTTTTGCTCTCCATCGCATAAAAATAAAATCAAACCGGAGCTATAAAATTCGACGGGAAAGACTTGGACACATTCCACTAAAGAAACTCCACAATGAGATTCCTTTGGCATAAAAATGTTGTTTAAATTAAAACATCTTAGACACATGATCCTAAAGTTGGGGATAAGCTTTGACTTCATAGGAGAATAATTGAAAGGATAATTAAGAAAAAACATGCAGCGGAATTCAAGTTCAAATATTAACTTTGGTTTTCAATGTGTAGTTGAGAAATATTCGAAAAATATCATTATTAAACATTAAGTAGCTGGTTCTCCTAAAATGGTTGGAAAGGTGCCTTTGACCTTTCCAACTAAAGACAAATGCAGGCTTTCTATTATAAGTCTATCATAGGGGTTGAACTCTTAAGTATGTCCATGTTAAGCAATAGTTTAAAGAATGGTGTTAATGAGCCCACCTAAACATTTTGCTTGGGAACTACATTATCGGTGTATATATTGAGATGGCTAATTCTTGCTTGATACTTACATATTAATATAGACATATATTAATTTTCAGATTTTCGCCCTTGTATTTTATGTATATTATATGATTTATACTTTTATTATCATGTAAAAAAAGTTTGTTATTATATTAATAGATTGTGATAGCATAATGTATTAAATTTTATTATTTTCTTCAAACTAAAAAAATTGAATGGTGTAAATCGTAGCAATTTAGTTTTATAAATGTGTTGGATTTTCATAAAATAAATGGGGTTTCAAATTTTATGGTTAAGATATTGTGAAATTTTTATTGACTTCTCAAATTATAAAGAAAAAAATTCTATGTGACAGATCAAATGGACGTCAAAATTAAAGCTGAAAATACCATGTGAGAGCCAAACGATGATGAAATATAATATCATAATTGCTTGTTTACGCACAAAATTTATACCCCCACCACCACCTATGTGTCATAGTAGAATGTGTAGTATGTTTCAAAGCACACACTTTATGAAGATGAAAAGAGATTAAGTATCCAAAAATCTAGATCAAAAACTTGTATACAATCTTTTCTACAAAATATTATTCTCTAATCACATAGTGTTTAGAAACATTATGTCTCTTTAGTGTATCTTGGAATTGTTTTTAGGACTTGTAAAATTCTCATTCAAACGAAAAATCAATCTCATAGTAATTAGTAACTTATAAACCCCAACATATCATGATCCTTATACTCATGACCAAGACTCAAACTTAGAGGATGAATAAAGCGACACATATATTATTGTCCCTAACATCGGTACTCAAAATCAAAATTATAATTGAAATAATTCTTCTAATAAAATAATGATTACTTTTAAACACATATCATAATATCTAAAATTAATTCTCTTCCATACATTTTAGAATTACTTCTACAATTCTTTAAAAAAACTGTCATTCACTTATTCATAATCTATTAATATTATAAAAACTTAAGTAGACTTTAAAATAAAGACTTAAAATCTATTAATATTATAAAATCTTCTTGTAGACTATAAAATAAAGGCTTAAAACGGAACCCAACTTAACACTCCACAGCACCATAATATCGTTTTCCCTTTACTAAAGTGGGAGTTGTTTTTAATGCAACATTTGGACTCATCTCTTAAATCACTCTCAAACGCATTATTTGTAGACCTTACGTTTCAATAATTTATAGACGTGAGGAATACATTTCCTAATCTTCCATTTGATGGAAGCGACTAAAAATCATCGGCCGCCTAATTTTGGGATGTTATGATTTATTGGCGACGGAGAAATTCCCGATAAAATATACATGTATACATGCATGTCTCCATTCAATTTATGCATATGTATGTATGGGTGGGGTTTCTGTCAGCGGTTACATTACATGTATATTTTTATATATATGAAATTGACAATAAAGGTTTACATCTATTCTTATGCAGCTCAGTTGGTTAGATTTTGCATTGGTGAATGGAAGTTCGTAGATTCGAATCCCACTAATTGAGCTTAGTTGGTTAGATCGTGCATTGGTGAATGACAGTCACGGGTTCGAATCCCACAAATCTCGGGTAAATGGTTTTCAACAATGTTGAAAAGGACACTGTGGAAAAATTTGAAAAAGTGTGCACAACACATATGCATAAGATGGGTGCATGGCATTTTTATGGGCATAAGTGCATTCTATCGAGAGAATAGTGTAGTGTTTTATTTCACCAAACAGCCCAAGGCGCACTAGGACATCACCCGGCCAACTAAGCACTCACCTGAAGCATGCAAGGGTAGCAGGTCCCTTTTTATGGAAGCTTTGTTAAGGAGTTAGCATGAGAAGCACACACATAGATATATTCCAGATCCATAATAACAATGAAGTGATAAAACATAGATAGATCTAGGTCATAACCATATGCAAGAATAACTTATACAAGAATCAAGATTAGGTTTACCATACAAGAACCAGTCACAGATATGTCAACAACCAATATCCAACCACAAAGATCCATTGTATTAATTATTGTAAAACACAGAAGTTGAATACATACATAGTAATGTCATCATAAGTCATGTGCGCTCATAAACCAACAACATAACTCTCACAAAACATGGATCCCTAAACCGTGCAAATCAATACATATATATAGGGGTGGGGACTTGCCCTTCACCACCTATGCACCCTCAAAATAGGCTACATGCTAAGAATAGTCATGTGCCACTTACAAGAACAACCAGAGAGCATGTAAGCTCTTCTAACAATAGATCATCTATAGATAACTTTAGTTCTACCTCTATTATTAGCTCAAAGCACAACATGACGCTTGTCCTACTTGTCCCAAAATAGCCTTGTGTGGCCTCCAAGTCTTCATACTTCAATTTGAACTACTAGTTCCCTGCTCCAAAAATAGACACCTACATGGATTCTTCTCTTACGTGTTGCCTACGTCATCTCTATACTTAGCATCATGCCCCAAAATTGACTAAGTATAATGTCTGTCCATTCTTCCTCATGTGTGCATTCCTGTCCAACTCTAACACACAAACCCTTTCCTCCTCGTGCGCGCGTCCTCAAGAACATTTCTTCTGTAATGCCTCGTACACGAACTAACCTCTGTTCTCAGAGACTTAGTCAATTTTCCATGCTCAACAAATAGTCTTCACCTAATTTATTTGTTATCAATTTCTATTGTTAGAGTGTACTAAATTATGTATGTAGAATATTTGGTTTAATTTTTATTTCCTTTTATTCCTCTCATTTTGATGGGGTTTTTCAATTTTTTTGGTGGGTCTCTTTTTACTTTATTTTTAATTTTTAAAATGTTTTCTTGATTTTATAAGGCTATTTCATTTTTAAAAACAATTGATATATATATATATATATATACACACTTTTATTAATGTTTTTATATTGTTTGTCTATCAATTTTTATGGGTATGAGTTTTAAGGGGCTTTTTAAAGAATAGGGCTAGACTGATTAGAAGTATCTAGTGAGAGAGTCATTGTGTGCTAGACATTGACTTAACATGTCATGAGTATGCCTCATTATTACTTTCGTCACTACCTTTTTACAACTATTTGATATCTTCAATATTATCACTGCCACCCATAACTATATCACTTTCAAACCACCTTCATGAAGTATTAGTTTTGCTTCGAAGGTCTTTCCTCTACATGCCTTTATGGTGTACTATTTGTGGCTCATGGCATTGACCACGTTGATGTCATCTAGCAAAACGTTTTTTTCCCACGGTTGATGCCTTTAACTAAGAGAGTTTATGACTTCATGTCATATACCCATGTGTAAGGGACTCATGTTGTTGTCATTTCTCTATTAACATCATCACATAGTTTACTTTTCTTTTGCTCATAAATTTTCATTTACATGTTTAAGAGCTTTATGGTTTAGTAGAGCTTATACTTGGAGGTCTACTTTGGAGCATTGAATTACTTGGAGAAACAAAAATATGAACTAAACCAAGAAGGTCCATTAGGTTTTGGCATCCTCAACTTTGTTTTACTTAGGTCTTCTATATCTCTCTCTTGTAATCCATCCATGACAACTCTCTCGTGAGGTGTTACAAACCCTAGGGGTTAATGAGCCAATAGTGTCTTCACAAAAGTAAGTATTCCTAATCCTTCTCTTTCCTTTACTTATGAATGATTGACTATGTTTTATGTCAAACATGTATTAGGCTAAGATAGAGTAGCATATTTTTTCTATTGCATTATTATGTTATGGCCTTTGTGTGTTATTTGTCACATAGCTTTACAACCCTTAGTTTAAATACCTCATATAACACTTGTTTATTACCTTTATTCTTGCGAACCCTAATATTCTAATAAGATCTTATCTCTTATCTTAAACTAGGCTTTGGAGCCCTACATCATTGATATATTGTGGATTACTATCACCTTAATATATTCTAAATCAACGACTATTAAACCTCTTCCAATTCTATCTTTAGCTTATGTATTGGCTTTAATACCGCTTTCTAGTTATATCCTAACCTATATTATTAAGAAGAGAAAGCGGATAATCATATAACATACAATAGTAAGGTTCTAGTGCCCTAAAATCATACTATTATGATTCTTTACGCCTTTTTTGTGTATGCCCTTTTGATTCGTGTTTGAGTCTCCCGAATTTTGTGCCTTCTTTATCGACTTTTCTTGCCCAAAGATGTTATGACATGCACAAAAAAATTCCTACTTTGAATTCAAATTTTTAAAACATATGTAAGTGCATTTACAAGAGAATTTCATTCAAAAAAGCATTAAATGAATTATAGATTTGAGTGATATAAGAGCATCCACATGTTAAAAGTAATTACAAGCATATAAAGCAACATTCATGCATTTAAGAAATATGAAGGGCATTTAATATTTATTGTGTTACATTGCTTCATTGATAGTGATGAGTGTTAGGTGCTTGAATTACACTCACTCAATGTTGAGTTGCATCATACTTGATGTTCTTGATTCAAAGAATAACACCTTAATAACAATGGGGGTATAACACATTCCCCTTAATATATCCGCTATTTTTATTGTATTTTTGCAAGTTGTTATTGCCACATTAGAATGATAAGAAATGGAATTAGTTTTATAAAGATACTTATGAAGTTATGGAAAAACAAGTGAGGATTTTAGAGCCTTGAAGAAAAAAAAGGGGTTGTTTGCTCGATTCGTCTTAACACAACTACCAATTTCTAAAAATGTATTGCTTTTATACCAGCTAATGAGTATAATGGCTTCGGTAAATATTTTGGGTCTTCTTCACCTTGTTTCCTAAATCTATATTGTGTTGCCTATTTCTTAAGATTGTATAAAATTATGATAAATCAAATATTCCACTAACATTCTCTTATCAATTATTATTTCAAATATATTATTTTATACATTTAAGGCTGATTTACATATTTGTTTAGCTATTAATTGCAATGTATGTGGTTAGATGTATTACACCGTTAACATAAAAATACTTTCAAGATCTACACAACCTCACAAAGTGAAAAAGTGTTGTTACTAGAGTCAAAGCTTCCATAAATACAATATAATTGAGAATCCCGTTTTCAAATAAACACCATTTGATCATAAGTGGTTAATTTAGATCAAATAGATAATGTTTCATTCCAAATTAGATTGATTAAAATCAAATCAAAACTATTTGTTGATTGATGGACAAACTTTTTTTTTTTTGCTTTAGATAACTAGGGAAAGGCTCTAAACCCATAAAACTAAACATATAACAAACAATTATGGGGAAAATATGTACGGGAGAAAATATAAGGGGAGTAGTCATCACTACCTAATTATACATCCTTTAGTGAGTGAGATACAAACTAAATTACGAGGTAGACTCGCCCCTAAATTGATACATCAAAATAACAACAAAATCCATTAAATAAACCTTACATATCAAGTCCTCAATAAAAGAAAGGAGGGCTCGTGCTCCTTCATTCCAATAATCCAAGAACCATAAGAAGTCCGAATAATGCCTACAATACAAATGCAACCTTCAAAATGCAAAGTATTTGATTTGGTGAATCATTTTCCTTAAATGTTCTATAGTTGAATCATCATCCACTTCATAGAATTGATCATATGCAAATGTGAGCATTGCAATATATACTTTTTGCCGACATGGAGTGATATGTGCCTTCCATATCACTGTGATCTACATGAAGGGCATAATTACCAACGATGTTGAAAACCATATTGGTAATCCATATTTACACATGGATTACGAATATCTCGCAAACTATAGAAGAAAAGCTATCTTCAACCACATTCCCAATCACATAGATACTTTTACTTTGCCTTTGTTAGCAAACGACTCCCCATCTCAATTTTACTTTACCCTCGTCTATAGTCCAAGCATCCATCTCAAACTACACAAATACACACACTATTACCTAATTATGTGTTTAGGAGATTGTCTTCAAAACTAAACAATTACGGTAGACTGTAAATTGATACATCAAAATAACAACAAAATCCATTAAATAAACCTTACATATCAAGTCCTCAATAAAAGAAAGGAGGGCTCGTGCTTCTTCATTCCAATAATCCAAGAACCATAAGAAGTCCGAATAATGCCTACAAAAGATAAAATGCAACCTTCAAAATGCAAAGTATTTGATTTGGTGAATCATTTTCCTTCAACATTTTATAGTTGAATCATCATCCACTTCATAGAATTGATCATATGCAAATGTGAGCATTGCACGAATGTATACTTTTTGCCGAGATGGAGTGATATGTGCCTTCCATATCACCGTGATCTACAGAAGGGCATAATTACCAACGATGTTGAAAACCATATTGGTAATCCATATTTACACATGGATTACAATATCTCGCAAAACTATAGAAGAGAAGCTATCTTCACCACATTCCCAATCACATAGATACTTTTACTTTGCCTTTGTTAGCAACGACTCCCCATCTCAATTTTACTTTACCCTCGTCTATAGTCCAAGCATCCATCTCAAACTACACAAATACACACATATTACCTAATTATGTGTTTAGGGAGATTGTGCTAACAAAACTAAACAATTACGAGGTAGACTCGCCCCTAAATTGATACATCAAAATAACAACAAAATCCATTAAATAAACCTTACATATCAAGTCCTCAATAAAAGAAAGGAGGGCTCGTGCTCCTTCATTCCAATAATCCAAGAACCATAAGAAGTCTGAATAATGCCTACAGTACAAATGCAACCTTCAAAATGCAAAGTATTTGATTTGGTGAATCATTTTCCTTCAACATTTTATAGTTGAATCATCATCCACTTCATAGAATTGATCATATGCAAATGTGAGCATTGCAATGTATACTTTTTGCCGAGATGGAGTGATATGTGACTTCCATATCACCGTGATCTACGAAGGGCATAATTACCAACGATGTTGAAAACCATATTGGTAATCCATATTTACACATGGATTACGAATATCTCGCAAACTATAGAGGAGAAGCTATCTTCAACCACATTCCCAATCACATAGATACTTTTACTTTGCCTTTGTTAGCAAACGACTCCCCATCTCAATTTTACTTTACCCTCGTCTATAGTCCAAGCATCCATCTCAAACTACACAAATACACACATATTACCTAATTATGTGTTTAGGAGATTGTGCTAACAAAACTAAACAAAAAAATTAGTATACATTTTATCATTTTACTCCCCCGCACTCCCCACCAAAAAAAAAAAAAAAAATTAATTTATAACTTATATCCAACCTTATCCCTTTTATTTCAAGTATTGTCTAAAATAATTATATCACACCATTCTCCCCACCCAAAGTGATAATAATATTGAAATACCAGGTCGCCAACAAAACGTTAGTTTTAAGACAGATTCACAGAAGAAACAAAATAAAAATGTTGTCCTTTGTCTTAAAATACAAGGGAAAAAAAAATCATAGTGTAATGTGCAAGTTACTATTAACAGTCCGCAACCCTTGCAAAGGCCTGCCATGAAAATCTATGGAGGAGGCTACACTGTAATTTTATCGGCCTTGCTACTTACATCATACAAAAACCCTGAACCCAAATACCCAAACCCTACAAAAACCCTGAACCCAAATTCCCAAGCCCTATATTTGCAGAAAAATGGCAGCACTCACTAAAATAGTGATATTTCTCTAAAATTTGCCAGCACCATGGAATCTCCTTCTATACACCACAATGCCCAATTCATATTAAAAATACCCAATTAAGATCAGGAGATGCAGCAGGCATTGGGGTTCTCTTCGCTGAAGTAAGTGTTATACCCACGGTAAGGCTCACAGTGTCCTGGCAAATACACATAAGTTATATTTGCGGGAGGGGTTGCTTGTGGGTTTGCTTTTGGAGGGTCAGCCTTCTTTTCTTCCTTCTTGGGAGCCTCTTTCTTGTCATCCTTCTTATCATCTTTCTTGTCATCTTTTTTCTCATCTTTTTTCTCATCAGGCTTCTTTTCTGGTTGTTTTTTCTCAGGCTCTTTGGCAGGTCCAACGCTCAGTAATTCTGACCGCCCAAACTTTCTGAGTTTGTTGATAATGGTAACTGGATCTGCATCTCCTATAACTGTAATTTTCTGCTCCTTGGTATCAACTTGTACAGAGTCAACCCCTGTCACAAATCCAAATAAATTTTCACAGTTAAGAAATTCTCAACAAAAACTGATCACAACTCCTGGAAATACCAAAAACCCTTTGTTGTTATGGCTGTTTTTACCATCTATGCCTGCAACAGTCCTCATGGCCTTCCGCTTGCATTTTTCGCAGTCGAGGTCCACTTTCAGCACAATTTTCTGCACAGAAAACTCATTCCATAATTTTTAGTAGGCTTCTTTTCCTGATGATGGGTTCAATAGTGGACTGGAAACAGCCCAAGTAACAATTATTCTACAATGTAACCAGTTTGGGAAATCTCCCTTATTGTTAAAGATTTGAGGCTTCCACAGTCATGGTGGAGATGTTTTGGGAACAAGCAGTGTCAAAGTTTTTGACGAAACATATAGGATCTCATTCTAAGATCCATCATCAGAAGAAACATATCAATGTTACCAAATTGTGAAAACTCCCTTACTCTAAATTGTGGAAATTCCCTTTATTCGACAATTTTATCAAATGACGAAATTTTCCTCCCTTATTTTGAAAGATTTGAGGCTTCCACAGTTGTAGAGAAGATGCTTACAGAATAAACTGTCAAAATTTTTAATTTCAGAATTTTAACATAAGATCCATCATCAAAAAAAACATATCAATGTTACCAAAATGTGAAAACTCTCTTACTCTACAATGTTACTAAATTGTGAAAATTCCCTTATTCTATAATTTTATCAAATGGCAAAATTTTCTCCCTTATTTTCAAAGATTTGAGGCTTCCACAATCATACAGAAGATGCTTACAGAATAAACTGTCAAAGTTTTTAATTTCAGAATTTCAACAGAGTATCCATCACCAAGAAAAGCATATCAATGTTACCAAATTGTGAAAACTCCCTTACTCTACAATGTTACTAAATTGTGAAAATTCCCTTATTCTACAATTTTATCAAATGGCGAAAATTTCCTCCCTTATTTTCAAAGATTTGAGTTTTCCATAGCCACAGAGAAGATGCTTACAAAATAAACTGTCAAAGTTTTTAATTTCAGGATTTCAACATAGGATCCATCATCAAGAAAAACATATCAATGTTACCAAATCGCGAAAACTCCCTTATTCTACAATTTAACCAAATGGCAAAAATTCCCTCCCTTATTAATAAAGGATTTGAGGCTTCCACAGTCACAGAGAAGATGCTTACAGAATAAACTGTGTCGAAGTTTTTGATTTCAGGATTTCAACATAAGATCCATTATCAATAAAAACATATCAATGTTACCAAATTGCCAAATCTCCCTTACTCTACAATGTTATTAAATTGCGAAAACACTCTTATTCTGCAATCTTATCAATGGAAATCTCCCTGACGATGGGTCCAGTAGTGGCGGACTCTAGATGTCCGGAATCAGAATCCACTAGTGGGCTTCTGATCTAAAAACTACAAAAAACTATTCAATGTAAAGAACCTCAAATCTCTTAGTACAAAGTCGCTCTGAAAATTAACAATGGTGGCCTACCTTGGACATTTTCTCCTCCTGATAACTTAGCTCTGTAGACCTTTCTGCTTCTGCAAGAGAGATACAACATATGACTTCCTTTGGAGAAAGAAAGAAATCTCCAATTAATAAAACAGGGAGAAACTACAGTGGCCAATACCGAGGTGGAGTTTCCTACCTTCTTCTAGGATATTCGCTGACACGTTCAATTAACAAATTGACTTCAAATATATTGAACAAAATCCTGTACAGCCATTAGAGATGCGGATAGTTTTTTTCCCTATATTTTAAGAATAAATGGAAGTTACCAGGTAGCCATCTCTGACTGTATACCCCAGCTATCCACTCTGCATCACGAATGGACAAGATGTGCCCCAACAACAACGGACCTGATCTTGTCCATTGGTACATTTACACAGAAGATGGCATTAACATAGTGGTAGCATACGGTCTTTGTCAAACCCACGTCAGCACAACCTTGGTATTGAATTTGATTATCATCTCTCTGTCAACGATTTTACGAAAGAGCTGAGGTCAGTCAGTGTACTGCAAGACAATTGAATAAGGCTCAACAAACACCAACAAATTCCTAACACCGCCAAATTAAAGGTTCTCCCCATCAACATCGCGTGGACATTTTTGATGCCTTCATGAGGATGGTATAGAGGTTTTCTTAAAGGGCCAGTGTTTTTTTAAGAGATGTGGTGGTGATTGAATTTGATTTTATTGTACTTATCGAGGGGTGACTCTCTCTACTTGTATTTGTGAGTACTTGTGATTACACGTGCTGAAAATAGGTGTGATTGACACAATAGCACAAATTGGTGGAGACGAAGTATTGTTCGAGAGCAAGATTCAAGTTAAACCACGAGCCTTAAAAACTCATAATCACATTGGGTGGGTGTGGTCAATGTTTTCCTTTAGCTTTAGTAGAGTTAAGTGTTGTAACAATTATGGGATGAATGATAGCTTGGGGGTGATCCTTCGTGTTGTGTTGTCAACCTGGTGATGTTAACAAACATTTAGGCATTCACCTTGAGGATGTTAGTCACATGAGTGTCTTGGAATGTTCAATAGAAATATGTTAGAAGTGATTAGGGGTCATCACCATCATGAACGCCTAATGCTTTGGGGTTGATGTGCGTTTTTGACACACTTTTGGATCTTTTGACACTTCAAATTTTCTATCTTATGGGACACATCTTGCAGATTTGTATGAAATCATGTGAATATATATAAAAAGGAAGATCAAATTCTTAAAAGTGGTCAATTTTTAGAATAAGGTGACATAATACCTATGTATTTTGTAGCCAAAATATAAAACAAAATGTAAAATATAACATAAATGATGAAGCAATCGATATAAACCATTTTTGAATTATGTATAATATTATATAATGTTTATTGGGAAAACAATAAAATATAAGCTCCCACCTCTAGTCTATCATGTTAGGTTTAGTGATTGAGACAAGATGTCTCTAAACAAAAGCCCAACTTCAAAAGCCCTTTAATTAAGTCAATTGATATAGATATTTTTGAATTATGTATAATATTATAATTTTTTTATGGAGAAAACAATAATTTATAGGTTCTTATCTCTAACTTATCATATTAAGTTAGTGATTGAGATAAGATGTCACTAAGTAAAAGGCCAAAGTTTAAATTTCATGAGCCTTTTAATAACATAATTAAATTAAGCGATTAGGACAAAAATGTCACTACATAGAAGGTCTAGGTTTAAACTTCAACTTCAAGAGCCCTTTAATTAATTGAATAAAATTTTATAATGATTATAGATTATGTACAAGAGCTTCTAATTAACTATAAAGGTAAGGATATTTTGAAGTAACCCCAAATAAAAGATCAAATATAATCATTATAATTAAAGATCTAATCATTATAACTAAAGAAGAAATGACCCCTCTTTATATTAATCAAGATTTTCTAACGTCATTTGAGAGCCCTCTAATTAAACAACTTAAAGATATTTTCTAAATAAAACATCAAATCTAATCTCTATAACTAAAAAGAAAGAGCCCTTTTGTATATTATTTGAGTTTTTGCAAAATACAAACTTCTAATAATGATTATAGATTATCTATGACCAATGACATCACATTTAATGTTCCCTTCTCTCTTTACATTGCTTTAGATTTTCCATGATATTTGCCTTCAAACTTTATAATAGAAAAGATGTGATTAAATGTATAAAATGATGGCCTTTGATTAAAATCTCACTCATATGGCCTCATTTTCCGCCGACAATAACCATTATGAAGCATGCTCTTCTAATGTATAGGTATATTCCTGTAAAAAGGTGAAATGTTTTTGAGAATGATTAAATAGAATTGATATACTTGAAACTTGCAAAGGGAACCTTAATTGTGCTTGCAAACAAAGAGTAATTGGCCAAGAACTCCATATATTATTTAATACGTTAAAATGTTGTTTTAACGTGCAAGGAAAGCAACTAAAGTGATGTAGAGTTTGTGCCACGTGTCAGCCGAATGATAGACATTTATTAAAAAACATTTTCAGCTGTCAAGGTCAGAGATAGAAATGATAATTATAATGTCTTACAAGACAATTTTTTATTTTGTTTTACAAAAAGAAATTGCAGCCGAAGGATCGGGAATCGAGAATGCAACTTGTTTCAATCGACAATGTTTCCGACGTACCCGAAGAAATCTTCCCATAATCTACAGTCCACTTTGTGGAAGGCCTTTTGGAGAGAACGTGGACAGCTTTTAAGAGCCTTGTGAAAGTGCTGTTATCCAATGATAATCAATAATAGAATATATCTATGACTATAGTTTCCATTATACATTTGGGAACACGCGGACTCATTCCAAATAGTCTAGGGAACTTGTAGACACCTTGAAATGGCCCATTTGCATATATTCCATATTATTTTATATAATTGGTATATTTATGTATGGACTATTAATTAACAATTGTGTATAAGTAGTGTAAAGGAGACATCAAAGGTGATGCGTCGAAAAATTTAAATTTGAAGGATCGAAATATTGGAGTGGGGAAAATGTTGGGAGGAATGTATATATAACTCTTCTTTCTTCCGATATGTTGAGGCAACGTATTTTAGAGATATATAAGAAAGCAAGGTCCTATCAATCAATACTTGCGATTTATCAATAATTTTTTGTAATTTCAACGCTTTTGTTTTGTAGATAATTAGAGCACATGACAATTTTAGAGGAATTTGATTACGTGTGCCAGAGAATACTTTAGAGATCAAGACATGTGCGAGGGACTCAACATCTTGTGCTTAGTAATTATACTGGAAGAATTTGATGATAACAAAACCAGGTGGGTCTGGTGGTTTTGCACCATCTTGACAAGGTAAATTTTAAGGGTCCCTCTAAAAAAACCATAGAAAATAATAGGTGAATTTTGAAAAACCACTTTCGAAAGTAAGGTGAATCTTAGGAAAAATTGTTTCGTGGGGATGACAATTTTTTGAAAAATTTAGGGAAAGGTTGCCAATACAGAAAAAGCAAAACTTTACACCATACCACCTCGGTAGCATTGCAAAATGTTACCGGTCGTGCAAGAGAATCTCAATGCTACCACCGACAATATTCAATGTTACCGACTAACAAGTATTGCGAACATTACCCGTCGGTATCATTTTGAATGCTATTGGCTAGTAACATTCTAAATGTTACCGATTGGCAACATTTTGAATGTTACAAAACATTTTGAATGCTACCAATCGGTAGCATTTAGAATGCTATCGGCTAACAATATTCTAAATGATGCTTGCCCATAGCATTCAAAATCCTACCAACCAAAAACATTCAAAATGCTATTGGCTGGTAGCATTCAAAACAGTACCGAATGGTGGCATTTTGAATGTTACTAAATTACGATAGCAATCCTAATACTACTTGGCCGGTGATCTTACAATGTTACCATTCGATAGTATTTTGAATACTACCATCCGGTAGCATTTTGCAATGCTACCAGATGGTAGAAAAACAATACTACTACCATCCGGTAGTATGCACAATGATGCCAAACTAGTAGCATTATCCTTGCTACCAGTTGGTAGTAGTGTCTTTGCTCGATTGGTAGCATTATCCTTACTACTGGATGATAACACTATACTTGCACTGCATCGGTCGGGTAGCATTATCCTTGTTGCCATTCGGTTATATGTAAGATGTTATTGGCCGCACCATTCTATATGCAATCGACCGTGGCATGTAAAAAAACCGCTACCTTCCAAAGTAGCACTCTTACGACTTCCTTACATTTACAGGTTCCCCAAATACTTCAAAAGTGGAATTCCCTCAAGGATTTTAGTGACCAATTTTTGTAAGGTATGGTGCAATTTTTCATGACTAGAATCATTTTGCAGGGTAGATATACAAATATTCCATTTTGGGTCCTTGCTTATATTATGCACACCCTTGGGGAAAAAATATGATTGGTGCACTTTCTTATCCTCCAGGATAAGAAAAGACCTAAATAACATTAATGTGAATGACACTGTTACCATTAATTACGAAAACTTTATTCTTGCTTTATATTATGAATCTCTTTACAATTTACATTGCACCCCTACTCCTACTACACTCAACAACAATCTTACAACTATGTCTTTAACAATTAAAGAGTTGGAGGTCAGTCCCAAATCCCAAATTTATGATTATTTGCTTTTTAATAATTATCGTTAATTTTCTTAATAGTTTATGTTATCACAAAAACAACACCTTATGATTTTTCATGAATGGATAGATGAACAACCAATGTTTTTGGGTAACATAGGTCTGTCTCTCAAGTTGTGCGACTTACTACTTTGAGACAAACCTCCGTAAAAGGTTTCTTCCACTATGTAATTCTCTTTCTAAACTAATCCTACGAAAGGGAGCGCAACTATATAATCCTATTCTAACAATCCAATGGACCAAGGAGAGAGGAAAATGCATAAAATAGGGAAATCCTAAGGTAAAGAGGTTATAACACCAAGAAAAGGGGGAAACACACTCTCGGATGAGTTAAAATGGGAGGACAATGAAGGAGGTGAGAGTAGACATGAGTGTCACAGTCCAAAAAAACATTTAAAATCTCATTTCCATGGAGCACAAGAGAAATAAACCTGTAGACACAAAATCATGTAGTTGGGTACATTTCTAGGTCCTAAAAGCATACTTGCATTCATATGATTCCTAAGAGAGAAAACTAGTAATTGACAGCTATCTTTGGCCTCTTTTCTTTGTTTCTTGTCTTCTTTCTAGTCTTTTACACCCTACAACTCAGTCGATACTTTACTTGTTTATCTTTTATGACCTCAGACACTAACGCCCAATAAGGATGTCAACGCCTAGGCACCCTCGTCTCTTCTTGGCGTCCCTGACCCTTTTTTCTATCTTACTCACTTCTTTTGGGTTTTTTTTATCTTTTGGGCATCTTATTTTCTTATGGGTCGGCCTTCTAGTTGTCAATTATGAAATTCAACCAAGGGAATCATATAAATACAAAGCTATGTGACCAAAATAAAGGACCAAACTCTAAGCATCTATTATCATCACCTAAGCTTACATCCAAAGGAATATAAGAGCACTAAAGGAATCCATCTAGCACTCATTCAAGGGATAAGGGATTGCATTTTATGCATACACAACATAGGAAGGGAAGTTTCTTTATTCCATCCACACATTTATCTACATTGTTACATCTAGCTAGCTCATTATCAAGTGCACTTGCACAAGGGCATCCTAGGGCACGATTCTTTCACACACTCACAAGAACTACATGGAGTCTGAGATGTAGTGCAATTATCGGTTGTAAGCTCACTCCTTCAGTGACTATCGGGTCATTCCAAATCCCCGTATTGCATATTTATTTTTATATTTGATGTGGTATTATGGGTTTTGTAGGTGAATTTCTATTTTGCAAGTCATAAGTACCTCCGTGATAAAAGTGTGACATATAGGTGATAAAAATGAACACTTACGACACTTGTGCGATAAAGCGAAGATCACGTTCGACTATTTTTGCAATCCTAAATAATTAATAGAGGTCATCAGCACTCTAGGATCCCTTGTCCAACCATGGGTGCCTGTGTCCAACCAGATTCATGCGATCTTGAATTTATTCGAACATTAACGAAATAGATCACTTCTTGTTCAATGGTTTTTCTAGTCCGCACCATTCCCGATCCGTTGCAAATCAGCTAAGTCCATTCCTCTCTCTCTCTCTTGCACTTAGGGTTTTATATTTTATTAGCTTATTGCTTGTGTCAAATTTGTACTTTAACATTTATTTATCATACGTGACTCTACAATTAGATTTTAGCATCAAATCCTATTTTTGTTAAATATTTTGGTGAACCCGCATTCAAATACTTTTAGATCCTCATTTTTCTTCTCTCATGGCTCCTAAAATTCCTCAAATTTCTTTGCATGATTTACTTTAAATGCATCCCAATTACAAGGTTGTTCTTAAAAACCCTAGACACTATGTATCTTCCTCACAACATGCCACCCACTCAAGTAAGTTCCATCTTCGATCATCTATCTGATGACTCTATTAATCCTATTCCTCCATCCAATCAACCCATCTTCGATTCAATTCAAGATTTGCATTCTTTGTTTCAAGACAAAATTCAAGCTATGTAAACAACGATTACATCTCTTAAATCTGAAATTCAACATCTCAAAGATGCTTCTCAAGCCCATGCTAGTTATCCTTCTACATCTCATTCTACTTCTATGTCTTCTACATGTGCTCATATCAGTGAACCCCAAGTCTTACCACTCCCCACACCTCTCAAGTTTGATTTCAATGCTAAGAACAAGATATTCTTCCGCAACTCCTCACTCATCAATTGATCAACTTGTCATCTACTCATTGGGGTAAGTGCACCAAGTTGGGGGCCAAGAGGTGCTCTTAAGTGAACGTATTTTTCTCAAAAATGAAAAAATTTAACTTTTATGAGTTTTTTTGAAATAGTCACACTCAAAAATGGAAGATGTTGTATAAACATGAATCGTAGCATTTTGAGTCTAGTTTCTAAGATATTAAATTTTATTGAAAACGATTGATTTAAGTGGGTCAAATAACTAAAATACCAATAGGTGCTCCAGTTATTGTTAAAAACATAGAGTGACTTTCATGCCCCACATCATTTTTTGAGAACCATTTAGTATTTTCAAAACCCTTTGGTAGAAAGATAGCTAGGAGCATCTAGTTTGTGCTATATTTTTTTAATATTTTTTTAGCGAGTATTTTTAATGATATTTCTAGTACAAAAATTTCAAGTTTTGAAAATAATGAGCTCCAACCATGCCCCCTAACTACCTAACAAAATATTAAAAATTAGTTTTTTAATATGTATAGAATTAGTCTTATTTTGTGCCTAATTTTTTTTAATTCAATTTTGATTATTCGAAAAAAAGATATAGGACAAAAGATAGACATGTTTAAAATTCCAAAAATAGCTATAAAAAGGCATAGTTAGAAAATAAATAATATGGAAACCTTATATTTGTTAGAAAAATTGAAAAATTATATTTATACAAAGAAGAAACTCTGCTCTACATCATGGTATAATTATTTTTAAACGAATTGATCATTTGATGTTGATTTATCATGGCGGAAGTTGGATTTTTGCATTTTCCTACAAAAACATGTGGTTTGTTGTGTTTGTACAGGTCCATGCCTTGGGCTTGGGGATCCAAACTCGATCCCAATCCTTGAGGCATGGACTGTATGCATTATAACACTTACGCATTATGTTTTGTTTATATATTGTGGTCTCTCAACATCCCTTTCATCTCCTTCATAGGTTTTTCCTCCATTCTGTCTGGTCTACAGATTCCTGTACATTCTTACACAATTTTTTAGTAGTTCATTTTGTCCCCTACCCCACTAGTTGAATTTTTGTAATCATGGGTGATAAAAGTCGAGCTAAGGACAAGAGGAAAGTCAAGAACAAGACACTAGAGCAATTGGAAGAGATGAGAATAAAGAAATTGAAGAGAATGTGAAAAATTTGTGCAAGGCAAGGTACATATGCTATATCAAATGTAGCTAATGTTTTAGAAAATGAGGATGAAATACATAATGAAAATGTAGAGAATAATGATTTTGCAATGAATAATGATATTGAATTGAATGATAATGTTAGTATGGATGAAGAAATTGATATGAATCCAAATGTTGAACCTTTACCTGAGAATCCAAATGTTAACCCCAAAATTTGTATGGAAACACTGAATGAAGAAAGTAACCTTGTTAACGAATCTTCACCTCTAAGAAATCCTCCTTCTATTTTGCGAAGATAGCCAATTCACTTAATTGAAATTGATGAAAACATTATAAAACTAATGTCTAAAAAAATGCCTAAAAAAAATGTGAGAAGAAAAGCTACTGGAATTTGGGATAATTACTTTGAGAATTTAAATGAGACACAAAGATGTCAATTATTTGTTACATTGATGAAATTAATCAAAATGAGACCTATAATGAAGACCTTGGGGTTAAGAACATCTAATTTTGCTTTGATCAAAATGCATCAATTTTGAAAACATACATAAAACATACCAAACCGTAGGTGGAAAAAGATGCACCAAGATAGTAATGCTACATGACATGCACTTAATTATTGTATAGTAAGTGATAAAACAACTAATAAACACTTTATTAGAAAAAAAAAAGCGATTTTGAAGCTAAACAAAAAACACTAATGAAAGAAATAAAGAGACGTAAAAGTCTTGTGTCACCAATAACATTGACTATTGGGATTTCCGTAGCAGACTCCCACGAGAAAGAAAAGAATACATATGATATTATCAAAAATTAATTGTAAAATTTTAGAATGAGAACACAAGGGTGTCACCAAATAGAAGAGATATAGTAAAAAGAAGAATATTTTCTCATAATCATGAATCATGCGCAAAACATTTCTTATATATGAATCAAACATAATTGTTCTCTAAGTTTAAGAATGAAAATCTAAAAATTAACATTAGCCAAAGATTATTTGAAGTGAGAAAACCCTTTTATGTGAAAATCAATCAGTCATGTACCACTTCTTGTTGTAGGCATTATGTTGAATTTTCAATGCATTATGATGTTTTTTTGTCAAATACATCGTATTTTGCATACTGACATCATGTTGTAGGAGTGTGGATTAAATGTCCCACCAAAATCTTCAAGGGAATTTATTCCAACAATATTTTGTGAAAAAACAACTAGACAATATTTTTATAACAAAGCATGTTTGGATGGAACATACAACATATGTGGTGGGTTTCCAAATCTAAAAAGTTGTATCCATGAGGAGAGTACATATTCAATAAGAAAATAATTGGTTGGTTTCGAAAATATAAATCAATAGCATATCAATTAAAAGATAGAAAAGAATCTAAGAGGTATGAGCTTGTTACAAAACAATTACCTATATCAGAATATATGGTCAAATTCAGAGAGGAAATTGTTTATGAGTATGCAAGACACACACATAGCTTGATGGTTGAATGAAAAATTAAAGTTAAGCAATGACATATTCCCACTTGGTACTATTGTTTCAGTAGTTGGCTTCACAAAGAATTACACATTGCAGCCACAAATGGAGGTTCAATATTAATATTATAACTCAAAGTGCAAGTTGCTTTATTTTTATGCATATAACATTCATGCACTCTCCGAAAGTTCGAGAAAGATCGAAAGATATTAAGAGAGTATAATTTCCACATCAATGCTGATCAGACACATTCTACAGAATATGTGCAAGGGTGTTTCTAGGTGTTTTATGTGAACTTGAATGAGAGGAACATTAGTTTCAATCAACATTACATTTGGTTAGACAATTGCACATCACAATTCAAGAATGCACAAATATTTTATTGGCTAAGTAGGATGCACAAAGAAACAAATGTACAACATATTTGGAGTTTTACTTGAGGCAAGACATGGAAAAGGAGAGCATGATGGTGTAGGAGCATGTGTGAAAAGATCACTTGCAAGAGAAGAGTTAAAGTTCAAGGATGGTGCTAAATTTACGTATGCAAAAATATTGTTGATTGGTATGACAAGAACATGGGTTTTACTTTGTGATGTAAGCCATGTTTTTGCATTATTGCATGACAAAATTTAATGAAGAGGGAACAAACTACTTCTTGTCTCATTGTGTAGAGGGGAATTTTTTTACTTCCATAGTCATTGATGGTGAAGACCTTGAGTATCCCACTTTGGGTCAGTGGTAGTCACTGGAACACCGGCTTCGATGATATCCTATCAAAAATCAAACACTTGGTTGTTTGAAGACTATGAAGTATATCAAAAGATACTTCACTATTCACATTTGGTTCTTGTAAAAATATTAAATTGATCAAATATAGAGGTAGGCCATTAAACAAGAATCATGTGGAAGGTTCATGAATCATGTCATGAAACAATTCTTATTCTTGTCAAGAGTAGAGTTGATCTTTGTTGTTCACTGGATTGAATTTGCAAAGGTATGTTCTTCATGAATTTAATTTGAATATCTACTTTAATGATTTTTTTTTAATTCTACATGATTTAAAATTCTATTTAATTGCTTACTAACATATTTATGTAGGTTAGTGGTGCCAAAAATGCTTCCACCTTCATGTGGTTGGAACTGTCAGTAGAGAATTTATTATTCTTGAAGCCAAGTAAAGCTAAGAATAATTAAATATTAGAAAGGAACAAAAAATAGAAATTCTCATTTCACCACATATATTGTAAAATCTCTTATTAAAATTCTCATTTCAACACCTATATTGTACAGACCTATATTATTCATGTGATTGGAAATAAACAACCTTACACTAACTCAGACTGGACTATTCGATGCTTTTGCATACAATATGACAATGAGAAGAGCGAATGGAGATGGTAAAAATAGAGACGGGATTTCATAGAGGGTACCAATGTGGAGGTGAATAATCTGCGATGCCTCTCCGGTGCCACGGAGTCGAGATATTACCCTACTAAGTTATAACAATTTTTGTCTCGGGGATCTTAAGGGAATATGCCTGAAAAAAGTATCCCTAAGGAAATGAAATGAAACCATTTGGCACTAAAATTATGCCTCTGCTAAGCGTTCACCAAGCCATCCCGGTGTGTTGGTGTAGTTGGTTTGGTCCCATGAGCTTTTGTTCTTTCTTGTTTAGTTCTCGAATGGGGGTCAACTAGCCTATGGCTTAGTGACCTTCAATTCATTGATAATTCCTTCTATGATAAACCCATGGATGCTTTAAAAAACTCCTTAAAAAAGATAAGGGTATTCATCAAGGCTAGAGAAGGGTGTGATGTGATTTCCAAACAACTTGAAATGCATACATATTTAGAGGTCATCGAGTGTCTGAATCAAAATGTTGTTGCATTTGGAGAAACATTCTCAAACATTGGAGTAATGCATCTTGGAAAATAAAATTGAACCTCAAAAATCCTCTCAAATTGTTAGTCTAGGTCCTTGGTCTAGGTCATGTTCCTGGTCCTATTTCTAGTTCTAGTTCTAGTCGTGGTCATCGAATATGGAAGTTTCAAGAAAGGAATCCACACTTGAAGAATTATTCCCTTTTAGATTGTTGGCAATGCCAATGGTTGTGGCAGTGCCTGTGGAATTCGAGTTGGTGGAAGGTGGGGTTGTTCCCTTATTGGTTTTTTCTCATGGCGTCATAGGTAGCCTTTCTAGTATTATTGGAGAGAACTCCCCATGCTTGTGTGAAAATTTTAAAATCTCCCTCGGCTCCTGGGAACTTGTTTTTATCAGGATGCAATAACAAGGCTAGTTTTAGTGGGAATTAACAGAAAAAGAAAACAATTTTTTTTGGAATTACTTACGAAATGCATTCCTTCACTTCAAGCAATCTTACATTGACTCAAATTGCACTATTTTTCTCTTTTACAAACAATAGAACACCAGGAAAACCGAAAGGAGATGGAGAAAACTGAGATAAGATTTGGTAGAGGGTCCCTAGGTGGAGTTGTAAGATCTGACGAGACGTGTCTAGGTGCCATGGAGTCTGAGAATCACCCATCGAAGTTATACGATTTTTTAGTCTCAGGGATCTTAAGAGACTACATGGGAACGAGGTAGCCTAGAAGCATGGGGAGTATAAGGAATTGAAACGAATCCTCCAATAGTGTTCACGAGGCCATTCGAACTTGTTGGCACAGACAATTTGGTCCCACGAGATTTCGTTTGCAAAATATAGCGTCTGACATCCTTACACTGACTCAAACTACACTATTTGGCACATTTTCAAACAATAGGACATCAATATCACTGAAAGGAGATGGAATAAACTAGGATAGGATTTCATAGAGGTTCCCTAGGCGAGAGATGTAGGATCGACAAGACATGTCTAGGTGTGATAGAGTTTGAGAAATCACTGTCGAAGTTATATAGGTTTTTGGTCTCAGGGCTCTTAAGGGACTATGCCCGGACTTTGACATAACTTGAACAAATGACCTAAATTTGACCTAAAATTTTTCATGAAGCATCAAGAAACATTCCTCTATCATCTCCCAAATTAGTGTGAAAAATAGGTCTAAATTTTCTTAGCCCATCTCATTTGCATGCTAGAACACTATTTGTTCTTAGTACTATTTCTAATCACTATTTTGTGCATTTGCAAACAAAGAAGACAATGAGAGCAATGAAATGAGATGAAAAAAAAAGAAGATACGATTTCATAAAGGATCTATACATGGAGGTGTAGGATCTGATGGGACGTCTCTAGGTAGAGCGAGTCTCGAGTAATCATGCGTCAAAGTTATACCATTTTTTTGTCTTAGGGCTCTTAAGGGACTACGCCCGGATGAGATAGCCCGGAAGCACGAGGAGTGTAGGGAACGGAAATGAAGCCTCCAATAGTCTTCAATAGACCATCCGACATGTTGGCATGACGGTTTTGTCCTAGAGCTAGTGTTTGCAAAATATTGCATATGAAAACCTTCTTACACTCGACTTATCTACACTATTTTGCGCGTTTGCAAACAATTGGACAATGAGATAAACAAAAGGAGATGGAAAAAAACTAAGATCAAATTCATAGAGGGTCATTATTTTGAGGTGTAGGATCGACGACAGATGTCTCTATGTGCGACGGAGTTCGAGTAATCACTTGTCGAAGTTATACGATTTTTTGGTCTCATGGCTCTTAAGGGACTACACTGGATGAAATATCCCAAAAGTACAAGGAATGTAGTGAACTAAAAATAAGTCTCCAATAGTGTTCGGTAGTCCATTCGGATGTGTTGGTGCGAGATGGTTCAGTCCCAAGAGCTACCGTTTGCAAAATATTGCGTCTGATAGCCTTACTGTTCGACTCAAACTACACTATTTAACACGTTTGCAAACAATAGGACAATGAGAGCACCGAAAGGATATGGAAAAAATTGAGATAGGATTTCATAGAGGGTCCCTAGGTGGAGGTTTAGGGTCTAAAGGGATGTGTCTAGGTGCCACGGTGTTTGAGAAATCACCCGTCGAAGTTATATCCTTTTTTGGTCTCAGGGCTCTTAAGAGATTACGCCTGGACGAGGTAGCCCGGAAGCACAGGGGAGGGTAGAGCACCAAAATTAAGCCTCCAATAGTATTCAATAGGATATCCAAATGTTTTTGCGTAGATGGTTTAGTCCCACGAGCTTCCATTTGTAAAATATAACGTCTGACAACCTTACACTGACTCAAACTGCAAAGATTCAACCCGTTTGCAGACAAGAGGACAAAAAGTGCACCGAAAGGAGATGGAATAAATAGGGATAGGATTTCATAGAGGGTCACTAGGCAGAGGTGTAGGATCTGATGGGACGTGTCTAGGTGCCACAAAGTCTGATAAATCACCCGTTGAATTTATACGGTTTTTTGGTCTCAGGGCTCTTAAGGGATTGCGCCCAAAATTTGACATAACTTGAAAAAATGACCTAACTTTGACAATAAATTTTGTGTAATCTATCAAGAAGCCTTCCTCTATCATCTCACAAATTGGTGTGAAAAGGATAGGTCTAAATTTTCCTATCCCATCTCATTTGCATGCTTTAGAACACTTTGTTTTTGTTCTCAATACTATTTTTGACCACTATTTTATGCGTTTGCAAAACAATAAGATAGAGAGAACAAAGAAATTGGATGGAAAAAACCAAGATATGATTTCCTAGAGGGTCCCTATATAGAGGTATAGGATCTAACGGTATGTGTCTCGGTGCCACGGAGACTGAGAAACCACCACAAAGTTATAGCCTTTTTGGTCTCATGGCTCTTAAGAGACTACACTCGATGAGGTAGCCCGAAGCATGAAGAGCATAGAGAACATAAATGAAGCCTTGAATAGTGTTCACTAGGAAATTCAAACATGTTGGCATAGATGGTTTGGTCCCACGAGTTTCCGTTTGCAAAATATAGTATCTGACATCCTTACACTGACTCAAATTGCACTATTTAGCGTGTTTGCAAAACAATAGAACATCGAGAGCGGTGAAAGGAGATGGAATAAACTGAGATAGGATTATTTATAGGTTCCTGAAATGGAGGCATAGGATCAAATGAGATGTCTCTAGGTTCCATAGAGACAGAGATATCAACCGCCAAAGTGACAACATTTTTGGTCTCCAGGCTCTTAAGGGACTACATCCGGACGAAGTAGCCCCGAAGAAATGACACCGTTCGACACCAAAAAAGAGATTCCAAAATCATTTAACAGCCACTTAGACATGTTGGCATAGTTTTTTTGGTTCCAAGAGCCACCGTTTGTAAAATATTACATTTGAAAACCTTAGACTGATTCAAACTACACTATTTTGTGCTTTTAAACAATAGAACACCAAGAGAACCGAAAAGATATGGACAAAATTGAGATAAAGTTTTTTAAAGGGTCCTGAAATGGATGTGTAGGATCAAATGAAGTTATAGCATTACCCCTCGAAGTTATAGCATTTTTGGCCTCCAAGCTCTTAAGGGACTACATTCGGACGAAGTAGCTTGGAAGCAATGACACCGTCCCATGCTGAAATGGATCCTCAACAAACATTTACTAGGCCACTCGAAAATATTGGAATAGTATGTTTGGTGCCAAGAGCTACCATTTTCTTTCTCAATCTCACTCTCACTGTCTTTTCCTTTTTGAAACAAATTTCACATTTCTCATATTTCCATGTATGGTATTATGCAAGCTAGGATGATCCATTGGAAGTTGAAAAAAACCACATGTTTGAAACCTTGTGACACTTTTTCAGACCTCCATAATGTATTGAGCTCACCATGTTCTTGTTAGTTATTACTAAGTAGCACTGCCAAAGTTTTAATTTTCAAGGTATAGTGATTACATTGACAGGGAAGTGGGAAGCCATATTAGTCTTGTTGATAGTACTAATTACCCATGAAATCTAATTCTCTAGCTTTCATTTTATTTTCTCATCTTCCACATCATACTTGATAAATGATTTGACAAGGGATCTACCCTCTTTGACGATGATACACTGAATATGAATATGATCCTTGAGAGTGAATCCTCATCCCACCATAATACCATTATGAACTTTGTTGTTGGTAATGTTACACAATCATTTTCCTTTTTGAGAGAGAAAGGACAAAGTTGAGGAACAATACCACCAAAATATTCCAAGGCCTCAGGTGACATGGAAATTACAATCATAACAATAGGGGATTGGCTAAGAACACATAGGGGTTATCAATCACCTAGTAAATATTTCTTTTAGTTCTGAATAGGAGTTAGATGGCCTAGTAAATATTTCTTGGCTTAGTTCTGAATTGTTCTTAGATATATGTAATTTCCCTCCTTCAAAATATCAATAGATGAAAGGAATCAAATTGTGATGACTCTCTTTGAATGTTCTTCCTACGAAGCAGATGAACCCTTTTCAGTTGAATACTCTCTGTCAATACTAATAAGATAGATGAACCAAAGTGCCCTTGTGTGTTTCCAACAACTTGAAATGCATATGGATTTAGAGGTTATAACACGAATTTATAAATATATCTATCATTATAAATGGAATCCAAGTAATGATGTCTCCCTATATCCAAGGATCGAGGACTATTGGGGTTTGTAGTAGGATTGGACATTTAGGAATCATTGAGTGTCTGAATCAAAATGTCATTACATCTGGAGGAAGGTGGGGTTGTGCCTATGGAATATAGTTGGAGGAAGGTGGGGTTGTTCCCTTGTTGGTTTTTTCTCATGGTGTCATAGGTAGCCTTTTTGGTATTATCGGAGAGAACTCCCCATGCTTGTGTGAAAAGTTTAAAAGCTCCCTCAGCTCCTAGGAACTTGTTTTTATCGGATGCAATAACAAGGCTAGTTTTCTATATTGTTTCTTAATGAGATCATAATCAGAGGAGGAGGTTACCTGTAAGATGGCATACCAGTTGATGAGGCCTGAATAGAGTTTAGAAAGGTGTTTGGTGTAAGTAAGTAAGAGAAAGTTGGAAACATTGTGTTCTTAAGCCCAACAATCAAGATAGTCCAAGAAGCATTAAAGAATGCAATAGGTGCATGATAAGATAGGAACCAATACAAAGAGACCGTGAGCAAGAAGAAGCATAGGTAAGGTAAATACACATTGATAAATTGAAAGAATAATTACTCGATTAGGTAACTCTTTATATGTACATACATTATATATAAATATTGATTTCCAAACTTTGATGCATATTATACATTGAAAACGCTAGTACATGTACATCACCAATAAATGAAAAAATAATCCATAATGTCTTAAATATAGTCAAGTACACATCATATTAGTTTCATACAAAAATAATATAAAACATGTAAGGTCTCATACAAAAATTTTGAGTTCTAAATAGTATTAACATGCACAATAAATATAAAAATGCCCGAATAGGTCATATACTATCAAGTTCAAATACCATATAGGCGTACATACAATGCTATAAACATAGGCATACAAAAATGTCATGTAGGACATATATATTTCCTAGTCATAAAAAATCTATCCCTCTCTTGGCCTTGCTGGAATAAGTCCTTCCCTTAGAAAAAGATGGAGATCTATGAGATGACTTCAGATCATTCGTGTCCATGCTACAAGTCCTCTTCCGTTGAAGACTCACCTATAGCTGAACTTGTAAATGCAAACAATTTTTTTTCAAAACTGAATTTATATATGTTTTCAACATGTATTTAAGACCATGCTAATGAAAGTATTTACATAAATACACACACTTACCGCAAGCTCTCGGTCATGCCAAATCTGCATCTCACGCTTAGATGAGTCACCAAGAGCTCTGGAACACAAACAGGGGTATCAAAACGATGAGATTGAGGAGTCCGTGCCCTCGAGGTCAAAATGGAGGGGGTTGAAGTTCCCTACATACACATAAGATCACAAAATCAAACATCAAAATTAGCCAAAATAGAACTAAGTACATGTATGTGTAATGACAATATTTTAACTAATTTTATCAATATAGAACTATTTTTTTACCCCGCCACGCCTGTGAATCAAATGAACAGGATGCTACCTATCGTAGGTAACTCCTGCGTATACACAATGAAGGACATTATTAACATGATGAGTAAATATATGGCCTCATGTTAGTACTCCCCGAGGGAATAATTTGTGTACCTCCGTGAACATATGGATCGAAATATCCCTCGTATGTCGAACAAGGGTCTCAGATAGCCCCTAAAGCGCATGGAGTGTATCAATCTCTACTGTCTTCTTCACTACTGGAGGGACAGTCTTAGGGTGAGGGGGCTTCTATGTGGGGAATCTACCCCACTGAATAGGTGCACGTTGTGCACTTGGTCGATCATGTGCAGATCATTTTCCTCGGCGTTGGAAATATTTGAAATCGAAATAATTTGAGATCTTATTGAGGATAAACATGCAATAGATTTTCCTCAAAAAGTATAGTGGCACCTTGTTGTTATTGCAAGGTGGAAAATCAAACACCATCCACCATCGGTCCCAAAAATTATTTTTAATCACATCATTATTACACCAATGGATGAGAAACCATTTTCATGATAACGTAACAAGAAAATTAGTGCGGGGTTTGTGAATAAGGTGCATATGAGGTCTTTGTAATTTATTGTTTCTTTACATCCACATATGACAATTTTTGGAATAATAAATCCTACAAACCTCTCTCGTAAGATGTCCAATGACCAATTTTCCCTGTTACTACATCAACTTGAGATACTAATGCCTCCAATATGTTTACAAGAGAGGCACGTTGGGGGTTTTTAGATTGTGAATCCCTCATTATTTTGATTAAATCCTCAATTTCAATTTTGTTTTCAACTGTGTGGGCTACTAAATCTTCTTGACTTCTGGGGTGTTAGGAAATTAATGTTTACATTATAGTTTGGGTGGTTAGTTAATATTTAATAGTAATATTGTTTATAACAATATTACGATATAGGTTGTTGAGATATATTGTTATAACAATATATCATCGGTTGTTTGTTAGATTGAGGTGAGATATTGGTGGAGATTCCATCTCCCTAATTATAGGAAATCATTTTCCTATATATTTGTAATCATCTCTGAATGTTTTGATACAGTGAGAATATAGAATATATAAAATATATTATATTGTGTAGAAAATATTAGTGTTATTTTCTGTAAATTTGATCCAAACCTATGATTTGGTATCAGAGCAAGGATTCGCTGATGGAAGCATAATTAATTTGGAGGGGAAACTCTGTCAATTCTATGTTGCCCAAATTATGTAGAGTATTTCTTGGTAGAGTTTCTTTTTAATGTGTAGTCATACAACTATGCATGCCATATATTCCAGCGCCATATTTTATTCTGTAGTCTCCTACATTTTTGATCACTCTTCCATTGTTGCTTTTGTCTGATAAGAAAGTTTTAACAATTAGTGTATTCATATTTAGATGGGACGACTTCTTGTGGTGACAGTCCATGTACAACCAAGTCTAAAAATAGAAATTGTGCTCTCGTTGATATATCTAAACACAATTCACTTCTTAGACAGGGATGTCTCTCTGCGTCCAGTTTTGATCTGAGTTCATCAATGACCGTAGATTTTGTGTGGATGCTCAGATTTCCATTTGGCACAGCTGGCCACAACACGTACACACATGCTTCAAATCGGCCTTTCCTAGAAAATCGACTACCTGATATTAACTCATGCGCCTGATTGGCCCAATCTTGGCTTGCTCCCACACACTTTGAGTTTGACACAAGAATTCAAGTCTGGACAAAATTGATTTGTTCTGGATTAGTATCCAAATGTTTCCTTCATACGATTAGAAATAAACACTCTGTAGTCAGAACTATATGCGAATAAGGTGGAAAATAAATATCAAGTTGCAGCCACATGTTCTCTAGTTCATATAAAAATCTGTATGCTTCTCAATCCCATAAATGGAGAACTCATGCTTTAATGGTACGTTGTTAGACTTGTTATGGGAGTTTAACATTAGTGTTACAATATTTCACTCTTTAGTTGTAAGTCATGAGCCATAGTCTAATTTTTAATTGTCGCTTTAAGTGGTCGGCTCATACTTTCTTATTGTCGGTCAAAGTTTTTCAATGTTATCTAAGTCGAGTTAGTGGCCTTGTAATATGTTATTTGTTGGTCTTGTATTATTAAAAGTCTAAAGTCAAAATTGTGCGGTTTCAAATATTGGGTATCATGTTAGCTTTCCAGAGTCATGTTATTCCTTAAAAGTTATTTGTTTCATTATATGTCATGTCATCAAGTGACAATCCATGTCAATTAATTGAGTCCTATTTTGGTTCAAATAGTAGGTCAAAAGGTCATTATAAAAAGTTGTTTTTTATTAGGTCAAAGCATGTTGTCATGTCAAAGTTAAATGGCGTAAAAGTTAAATAGGTGATTTTAGGATATTTGTTTTTGTCATTTTTTATTTTCGTCGTGTCATTGTAAAAATCTAATTTTTTAAAAAAATTCCTCACGAACGCATTTTCGGTGTTACCCGACGTCCAAAATTAAAATGTTTCACATTGCGGGAGGAAGAAAAGAATAATTCCTATATGGAAACTTTTGAGATTCAATGTCCAAATTGGCTTGAGTGATAACCGTGATAATGGAGGATAGAGGCACCGAGGCGGGAGGACAACCAATGATCTTTCGTCGATTCAGAAACAATGGGGCAACACATCACCGTGGTGGCATTCTTGTGGTGTGAGTATTTGATGTTTAGTTGTGCAGTGTTCTAGTTTTAGTTGTGTGGTGTGGATTTCATATTTTCATATTTACATTGTGGTGTGAAAAATAAGAACAAATGTATGCTCCTGTTCATTTGTATATGTGGTTATTCCTACATAATTCCCCATTGTAATAACATAGTGAAGAACAAATAGCACAGTGAAATGCAACATCATGAGTCTTTATGAGGTTGAACAATTAGATGTGTTACTTGTTCATACCTAGGTTTGTGGTTAGCCTTTGGAAAACCATTGAAGGTTGTTCAGATGTGTTCCTACTTGAGTTCCCACACTGCTAGGTTAGATGTGTTCCCTAGAGTGACTGGTTGATAAATAGATGATTCCTGAGCGTGTTCCCATCCTCGTCGGTCATATGTGTTCCCGATAGTGCATGGTTGATAAGAAGTTGATGTGTTCCTTCTTCTACCTTTAGTTCGAGTGTTGTACCAAGATCATGAGCAAGCACAAGTGGCAACTGGAGATATATTGTGAAAATTCTTTTCTACCATGTAAACATTAAGGGGGGAATGTTAGGAAATTATTGTTTACATTATAGTTTGGGTGGTTAGTTAATATTTAATAGTAATATTCTTTATAACAATATTATGATATAGGTTGTTCAAATATATTGTTATAACAATATATCGTCAGTCGTTTGTTAGATTGAGGTGAGATATTGGTGGAGATTCCATCTCCCTGATTATAGGAAATCATTTTCCTATATATTTGTAATCATCTCTGAATGTTTTGATACTGATGAGAATATAGAATATATAAAAATATATTATATTGTGTAAAAAACATTAGTGTTATTTTCAATAAATCTAATCCAAACTTGTGACAGGGGATGTTGAGCGATGTGGGAAGGATGACAAGAATAATAGGGTTTAGTGTGGTTGATTCCTTGACCTCGAATCAGAACAATAAAAAAACATATTCAATTCAAATTATACTCTATAATTACCAAATTTCAATATAATTTTGAGAAAATATTTGTGCCTACCTATTCTCCATGGGTCCATCATTTATTCAGATCTTCCCGATGATTCAAAAACAATCATTTGAGCTTGAGATCCAACTGAATGACAAAACATGAGGGCACGGTTAAGCTCTAAAACTCACGTTTGGGGAGTTAAAATGATAAAGGATCGGGCCCCTTATATTATTTATAATAGACATAATGCGTACACGTTATGCCACATACACATTATAGGCTTAGTAATTTCCAAACCTAGAAAAATTTAACGCGATCACATTATAATAGAATGTATACGCGTTTTGTCTATTTTCAGGTTTTTGTCCACTTTTTGGCCCCCCAACTTGGTGCACTTACCCCATTGTTATCCTCCTTATCATCTTGAAAAATATAAATCTACTCCATATTTATATTATTATTGAATTAAAGGACATAATGACAATGATTTCTATTCTCTAAAATGAAAAATTGGCCACCTTAAACATTATGGTCTCATTTAATTTGCTACACAAAATGCTGCTACATGTTCATCTCCAAATGCTACATTCCATCGAGTTCCTAAATTTGATCCATCTATGTCCAATGAGCATCATTCTACTATTACTAATGTTCCTTCTACAGTAATTCAAGATCTAACTAAACAACTTCCTATCAAATTCAGTCCAACCCCTCCTCCACTCAAGTCTTCTACAATGTTATCAATCCCAAATACACTACCACCATTCAAGGTCCCTCTCCATCTTACTCCAATTCAACAACCAATCACTTTTTTAAGAAAATATTCCTTACATTAATGGCCGAGACATATTTCAAACAACATCATAGATATTCATCACACTTGGGGCATCGCACTTTCTCTCCCCCATACATCACTATTAGTTGTCTCTAATGTCTACTATCACACTTAATGATCTGCGCTTCAGATTCGTCTTTCTTAGCACTTTTAAACCCTTTTATACACACCTTGTATTTTCACTACCCTATGATGTACTCTTGTGCTAAGGTTCACACTCAACCGTTGACGAAATACTACATCCATGAACCCAACACACTACACATTCCACGCTTTGCGCTTCATGATAAATATTTCTAGCATTTGATGCACACACATCATACTAACCTATGACGCACTCTAGTTCCATAGTTCATACTCAACTATTGAGGGTCTGAATATGAAATGAACCTCACCTCTTTCATTCTTCATGCTCTACACTTCATGATCCATATTTCTAGCATACATTATAAAACCATTTCCCGATGACACACTCTTGTTCTATGGTTCATTTTTTATTTTGAGGGGTATTTTATAAATGAAACTCATCTCATACTCATCCACATCTACTGGGGGGCATGCTACTCCTATCACATTCACATTGCATACCATTCCATTACATTGCTATACAACATATTGCATATCTTGGTTGCATTTACTCTTTCTTTCTCATACTTACATATACTCTTTTTTCCCATGTTGGATAGATACTTAGTATGTCAATATATTTTTGTATATACACATGCACATTCACTTGTTCTCTAGTTGTGAATGCAATCTTCTTACAAATATTTACACACTGCAATGATGCTTGAAATTGTACCTCTTATTAGTCTCACTAAGGCTCATGAGGGAATCTAATTTCTCATACATTACATGTGCTATTATTTCATGTTATACTACCTCCTACTCTTGCTAGCACACTACTTATTCTATCGTACATATAGATCTTGACATACTTTTTATCTTTCTAATATGCTAATGGGTGCATCATGTACAAAAATTTCCTTGTAGGAACTATTTGCCACCATGGTTATCTATTACACTTTTCTTGCCATTGTTTTCAATTGTATACTATTATTTGTGGGCTATGCTCTTTGTCTTCTATGAACACCGATGCTTTTGGCTGCTTCAACCTTGATTGTATTGTGACATTATGAGTGATGTACCATGTTTTAAACCCACTTTTTGTGGTCTATCTAGTATTTACACTTGCTTGTTACACTGTCTTTTATTTCTTAATTTCTACTTTTGCTAAGTTAAAACATGTATCTAGCCACTTTGTTTGCATGTGCCTTGGTCTCCACCATGCACATTTCCCCTACAGGGATACAATTCATATCAACATTAGGTCCTCTAATTGAGCCACATTCTCCTAGTAACATCGCATGCACCCCAAACAAGGAGGCATACATTGTGTGAGTCAGTCACCCCATACAATAGCTCAGAGCTATAGTAAAAACCTACAAAATACATGAACAAAACATGTTATAGTTACATAAATGACCCAAAATATGACTTGGGTACTCAGTTCATCATAGAATCCAACACCTAGATAAAGATACTAGTGTTGGGTGGCTCCTGACCTCTCTTCGGCGCCTATGTCATGGGAGAAGATATAGTGAATTTCTCATATCAACACAATTCACAGAGCATTTTCATAATATAGGCACAGATATCCAAAAAGCATACTTGCATTTTATCTCGCATTACAACTAGAACAAATTCAAAACTAATTTAGTATAACTTGGAACAAAATGGGACACACCATCTGCAGTGGTGTTTATTCGGGAAGTAGTCATGGAAGGAGAGTAACACTAGACCTCTCTCCCCAAAACTCTTCTTTTGTGGTATTAGATATCCAAAAAAACTCGCACTTGGTGTGAGATCACCCAAAAACTCATGTTTGGCATGATATTTCCCAAAAACTCGCTCTTAGCATGAGATCACCCAAAAAACTTGCTGTTAGCATGAGATCTCTGAAAAAACTTTCCCTACACAAATTTTTGAGGACATTTTTCTATCATGTTACACTCTTGTTCATTAGGTGCACACTTTCCTTTTACCACTTACTCTTCCGCTCTTCTTTTGTAGGTCTATCCTTAATACACAATAAGAATCACCCCTTACATCGAGACAACGACATGTATAACATGGTACAACATAATACACTTCACCCCTAGGGTTACTTCCTCTTTCTTAGTTTCCATGATTTTTTTATCACTTCACACTTTCACTTATCTCTTTGGCATGCTATCACCATCACATTCTACATGGTTATCGTGGTATGCATCTCTTTATTTACTTTATGTTATTAATTATTCACTCAACAACATAAAGTGGGAGAAAATGTAGACACAAAATCACGTAGTTGGGTACATTTCTAGATCCTAAAAGTATACTTGCATTCATATGATTCGTAAGTGAGAAAACTAGTAAATGACAACTATCTTTGTCCTCTTTTCTTTGTTTGTTATCTTTTTTATGGTCTTTTACACCCTATATCCTAGTCAATACTTTACTTTCTTATTTTTCATGACCTCGGACACCGACACCCAGCTAAGACGCTAGTGCCTAGGTGCCCTAGTCCCATATGAGCACCCTTGACCCTTTTATATCTTACTTGATTATTTTGGGTATCTTTCATAATTTGGGCATCTTATTTTCTTATGGGTCGACCTTCCAGTTGTCAATTATGAAATTCAACCAAGGGAATCATATAAATACAAAGCTATGTGACCAAAATAAAGGACCAAGCTCTAAACATCTATTATCATCACCTAAGCTTACATCTAAAGGCATCTAAGAGCACTAAAGGAATCCATCTAGTAGTCATTCAAGGGACAAGGGATTGCATTTTCTGCATACACAATATAGAAAGGGGAAGTTTTTTTATTCCATAAACACATCTATCTACATTGTTACATCTTGCTAGCCTGTTATCAAGTGAACCTACATAAGGGAATTATAGGGCACGATTATTTCACATACTCACAAATCCTACATGGATTCTGAGATGTAGTGCAACAATTGATTGTAAGCTCACTCTGTTGCTTGACCACCAGGGTCAGCCTGACTCCCCATATTGCATCTTTCTTTTTTGGATTTGATGTGGTATTATGGGTTTAGTAGGTGAATATTTTTTTTACAGTCACGCTATCTCGGTGATCAAAGTGTGAAATACATGATATTAACAACAAACACTTACAACACTTGTGTAATAAAGTGAAGATCAAGTTTTGATTATTTTCATAGTCACAGGTGCCTAGTAGAGGTTGTCAGTGCCCAAGCACCCCTGTCTAGCTATGAGTGCATGTGTCTAGCCAGATTCATGCAATATGTAATGTGTTTAGAGAAATAACGACATAAATCACTTCATGTTCAATATTTGTTCCAGTCTACACCATTCCTAGATCCATCACAAATCAACTAAGTCCATTCCACTCTCTCCTGCACTTGGGGTTTTATATTTTATTAGCTTATTGCTTGTGTCAAATATGTACGCTAGAATTTATTTATCATACGTGACTTTACAATTAGGGTTTAACATTAAATCCTATTTTTTTAAATCAAAACCATACAATAGGAGAATAAACATGCACAATATACCTGCAAGTAGATGGAGAGGAAAGATAATGTAATAAACACAAGTTAGGGCGAAGATAGCCACAAAACATGAATTTTATTGCTTCAAAAGATGAAGTACATTCCAATGAAGGAAGAAGGCACAAAACTGTTACAAATATACAAATCTAAGGCCTACATTTCAAAATACACATGCAACACTTGAATGATGATGCACTAGCATTCCAAGAAAGTCCAACCCTTATATATGAGCATCCTTTTACAATATATAGAAAATGGGAAAGAGAGAGGGGGAAAAGAGAAGGAAAATTAGATTTCCACCTTCAACCACCAACAACATGCATTTAATGTTGTAAAATAGGCATGGGAACCCTTACAAGACCATCCCCGTATGATAGTTTAATTGTAGGAGAAGGAATGTACACCATAATTCATCGAATATGGTGGTTGAGTTACATGGAACTCGCTCTTTTAATGATAGAAATTATTTCCTCATTTACACCCATCTAACCTCACCTAATTTAATAAATCCATTTTCTATGATGTAGTACATGATGAGAGATTTCCAATGGTACTAATATTGTGAAATTCGAGCTACATGGAAAGAGTTATGGCCATTTGAAGTTCAGGGGACTTAGGATGGTCACGAATAGTTCTCTACATGATGCTACAATCCACATTAATCCTTTTGTTCTTGGTGCGGGTGAATGAGATGATTTGAGAACCGAGGGAAGGGGAGAAATATTATGTGATTTCCAACAGGCCCATCATATCTTCATTGGCCGGGTTTGTGTTTTGGGCAAAGAGTCGGACTTTGGGTGGAACTGTGGAATAATTCCAACTGCTCCACTTATTCCCAATATGTTTTATTTTCCTACATCATTAGTTCCCGATTCCATTAGTCATCCGACTTGGCCATGCAGATAACTATGGACTCATCGTAATGTTCTTCCTATTCCCTTAACACCCAAATTATCCGAAACAAAGGTTTGTTTGTCCTTTGACCTTCAATGTAGACAGTCAGCGATGCGGGGAACTCAAATCCCTACGGAACTGCTCCATTTCTACATAAAATAGGTAACTTATCAGCAATAAACTATTCCCCAAAGTCTTTCTATGGAAATGCAAAGAACAAGAGGAACAAAGGAACACTTACTCATGTTCCTCCCAGACCGATATAGTCGATTCACTTGCATTTTGCCCGTTTTTAAATTTTTTTGACTAAGTATGGAAATGAGGGGCTTGGCAAGGAGGAAAGAAACTTCCCCAACCTTGAATTATTCCACTTTGATCAATTTACACCTACCCACGTCTAAATGAAAACATACTTTAATCAAAAGATCCACAAGAGGGGGTATTTTGGATAAAAGTTTATAAATTATATTTGGAATTAATATTCAGTTCATTATTGAATTATAATAGGGGATAATTACTGCAACTACAATTTGAAGAGAGGTTTCCATAAGAAGACATTTCCTAGAGATTTCAGAGATTGTGTTAGTGTTTAAAAAGATCAATGGATCAACGAAACCACTCGGTCCACCTCACAAATAATCACTTATTAAGTGAAATAGATGAGGAGTTCTTTAACTCCTCATCCAATTGACATGTCCACCATGCCACTAATTACAGGTTTTTAATATTTATATATTCCATTTTTAATATGTTTCATGTATATATAATTTCATATAAATATACATTAAACATTTATAACTTGTTTACTTTCCTTTGGTGAAACAACCTCCAATAGATCATGTTTATATCATCAAGATGATGCTATCCCAATAAGAATTACATACAAGTTTTATTAGGTTGTGGAGCTTGTTTTCATGTGTGAAAGTGTTGAAGACTGTACACTTTTCATGTATCCTCGTTGGGGTTCGGGGGCGCACCCCCGAATTTTTTTTTAGGCGTAAATTTTTTGGCCTCGAAAAATGCACCCGAAATATCGGGAAACGTGCTTTTCTCATATGGGCGAGTTTTTTGACCCATAGGTTTATGGGACGGGTTTTTCCCATGGTTTTGATACCCACGGTTTTGTAAAACTGCTTAAGCAGTTGTCTATTTATATGGTTTTATGCATATGATAGAATACATGAAGAACATTGCAGATGTGCTTTGAATTCGGCTGTGAATTCTGTAGAGTTTGTTGAGCATAGCTCCAAACGGATCTGGGTATTGTATTGAGAGAGCGGTGGCTTGTAATAAAATTTGAGCAAGTGATTCTTGGTGGACGTAGCCCAAATTGGGTGAACCACGTTAAATACTGTCTCTTTGTGTTGTGTTATTTTATTCTGCAATTTTATTTGAGATCTGTAATAATTTCTGCATATTAGTTTCTACTGTTGTGATTCTGTGAGGGATTATTCCACATATTTTATCCCTTATTTCCTAACAATTGGTATCAGAGCCTGGTTTGGTTTGTTGAAGTGTTGAATCGCAGGAAAGTTTTTAGCTTGAGTGGGAGCTATGACAGATGATGGAAGATCTAGGGTTGATAAATTCAACGGGTAGAATTTTAGTCTTTGGAAGATGCAGATGGAAGATTACCTTTATCAAAAGGATCTTTATACTCTGTTGTCTGAGAAGGTGAACAAACCCTCAAGTATGACAGATGCGAAATGGGATTTTCTGGATAGGAAGGCACTTGGGACAATCCGGCTATCTCTTGCATCTTCGGTATTATTTAATGTTTCAAAGGAAAAGACTACAAAAGATCTAATGGATGCATTGGGGAAGTTGTATAAAAACCCTCTACCTCTAACAAGATATTTTTAATGAAAAATTTGTTTACTATGAAGATGTCTGAGAATAGTTTAGTAACAGATCATTTAAATGATTTCAATACGGTTGTGAATATGCTAGCTTCGGTTATAATAGAATTTGATGAAGAAGTTAGGGCTTTATTAATTCTGTGCTCTTTACCTGAGAGTTGGAATAGCCTGGTAATGATGGTAAGTAACTCGGTTCCAGCTAACTCAAAGTTGAAGTTTGAGGATGTTGTAGGGGTGATTCTAAGTGAGGAAATGCAAGAAAAACTGGGGAATATTCTACTTCAGGGAATGCTTTGACAGTGGAAACTAGAGGGAGACAAAAGAATAGAGGAAACCGTGGAAAATCAAAAGATCGGGCAAGGTCAAAATCCAAGAACAAGATTGTATGCTGGAATTGTGGAAAGCCTAGGCATGCAAAGAAGGACTATTGGGAGCTTTGGGATAAGAAGAAACAACAGAAGAAAACAAGGAGGCAAATGTGGCAACGGGTAATGTATGTCAGGATGCTTTGATTCTTTCTTTGCACAATATTACTGAATCTTGGGTTTTAGATTCAGGGGCTTCTTTCCATGCTTCTCCACATAGGCATTATTTTGTTGATTATGTTCAAGGAGATTTTGGGCATGTTTTTCTTGGTGATGATGAGCCTTGTAGCATAGTTGGAAAAGGTTCTGTTCAGGTTAAGATGCAGAATGAGAATACTTGGCTATTAAAGGATGTCGACATGTACCTATATTAAGATGAAATTTGATATTGCGTGGTAGTTGGGAAGTGATGGTCGATCTTGTGATATTTACAGCTAACTCTTGGAAGGTTACCAAGGGTGCTCTTGTGGTGGCAAGAGGTAAGAAGGTTGGAACCTTGTATTTAACCACTAATAGTACTAATGATTGTAATCTTGTGGCTTCAGATGCAGTTACAACATTATGGCACTATAGGCTCGGTCATATGAGCCATAAGGGCATGAACATCATAAAGAAGAATTTGCTGGATATACGTAAACAGTTTGGATTTCTGAGAACTGCATATATGGGAAATGCAGAAGCGAGTAAGGTTTCTCAAGGTTGGACCTACGAAGAAAGAGAGCAAGTTAGAGTTGGTACATTCCGATGTGTGGGGCCGCTCGTATCATCTCTTGGGGGTTCAAGTTATTATGTTACTTTTATTGATGATGCAACAAGGAAAGTTTGGGTTTATTGTATTAGAAACAAATCTAATGTATTTGACACTTTTGTTAAATGGAAAGCCTTGGTAGAGAATGAAACAGTCTTAAGCTAAAATGTCTCAGTCGATAATGGAGCGGAGTATCAGCAATGAATGAATTTAATGATTATTGTTCTAAGAATGGAATCCGCAGGTAAAATATGGTTCCAGGAACTCCGCAGCAAAATGGGGTATCATAAAGGATGAACAGAACAATAATGGAACGTGCTAGGAGCATGAGGTTACATGCAGGACTACCTCTTTCTTTTTGGGTAGAAGCGGTGAGCACAAATTGTGTACTTGATAAACAGAGGACCCTCAAGTGCCTTGGATGGAGGCATACCTGAGGAGGCTTGGTATGGTAAGAAAGTTGATTATTCATTTCTTAGAGTATTTGGATGTGAGGTGTTGTTCACATAGACAAAGATGATAGGACCAAGCTAGAGGCTAAATCAAAAATGTACTTTCATTGGTTATGGCGGTGATGAATTTGGATTTAAATGTTGGAGTATTAAGGACAAGAAAATCATTCTGTCTAGGGATGTGGTCTTTAATGAGAAAGTCATGTATAGGAAACAATTGCGAAAAACAGGAAGAATCCAAGAAAGAATATGCCATGGTAGAGGATCTTCCGATGGGAAAGTGACCCATGAATCGGTTCAGAACCTACTCAAGAGGAACCCCAAACTCCTACAAAGGTGAGGAGGTCTTCTAGGGTAAGAAAAGAACCTGAACGTTTTTCTCCTTCTCTTTATTATTTATTACTCACTGATAGTAGAGAGCCAGAGAGCTTTGATGAAGCAATGCAGGTAGATGCTAGTAAGAAGTGGGAGTAAGCCATGGATGAGGAGCATAAGTCTCTCATGGAGAACCAGACTTGGGATTTGTTGAAGCTACCTAAGGCAAAAGAGCATTGCAGAACAAGTGGGTATATAGAGTTAAAGATGAAGAAGGAGGAAAAAAAGATATAAGGTCCGGTTGGTGGTCAAGGGGTTTACACAGAAACAAGGTATAGATTTTGATGAGATTTTTTCTCCTATAGTAAAAATGACTTCTATCGAATCATTATTGGAATAGTGGCAGCAAAAAGACTTGCACTTAGAATAGTTAGATGTAAAGACTGCATTTCTCAATGGTGATTTGGAGGAGGAGCTATATATGCAAAGAATGTAAGGATATGAAGTCAAAGGTAAAGAGGAGATGGTGTGTGCAAACCGAAGAAGAGCTTGTATGGCCTCAAAACAAGCTCCACGTAAATGGTATAAGAAGTTTGATAGCTTCATGATGGAGTAAGGTTATATTAGATGTCATTCTAACCATTGCGTGTATACAAAGAAATTTGAGGATGGAAGTTATATTATCCTGTGTTTGTATGTAAATGACATGTTGGTTGCAGTGGGTAGTAAAAACATGCAAGAAATAAAAGTACTCAAGAAACAACTAAGTGAATCCTTTGATATGAAGGAGTTGGGGGCAGCCGAAAAATCCTTGGTATGAGGATAACTCGGGATAGGAAGGAACGGAAGCGACTTTATCTCGGAAGAGTACATTAAGAAGGTATTGATAGGTTTAACATGCAGGATGCTAAACCGGTTAGGACTCCTTTGCAGGCCATTTTAAGTTATCAAAGGAGCAAGTGTCCCAAGACAGAGCAGAAAGAAACCAGATGTCCAAGGTACCTTACTCATCGGTAGTTGGCAGCTTGATGTTTGCTACGGTGCACTAGGCCTGATATAGCCCATGCAAAGTGGGAGTCGTGAGTAGATTTATCGGTGATCTAGGTAAAGAGCATTAGCAAGCAAGAAAGTGGATCCTTCGGTATTTGAGAGGGACTATGGGGGCGATCTTGTGCTACAAAGGATCGACACCACTTTACATGGTTATGTAGATTCGTACATGGTTGGAGATGTAGACAAATGAGAAGCACGATAGGTTATATTTATACTGTAGGTGGGACAACAAAGTGAGTGGATTTCATGACTACGAAGATGGTGGCTTTGTCAACCATAGAGGCCGAGTATGTTGCTGCAATAGAGGCAAGCAAAGAGATGATTTGGTTACAAAAATTTCTTGAGGAGTTGGAGCATAAGGAGGAATGTAAGCTGCATAGTGATAGTCAGAGTGTTATACACCTAGCTAAGAACTCTGCTTTCCACTCTAGGACGAAGCATATACAGTTAAGGTACCATTTCATTAGGACAACTTTGGAGGAAGAGAAGTTGAAGTTGGAGAAGATTCATACTAGTCAGAATCCTGTAGACATGATGACCAAGGTGGTCACAAGGGAAAAACTAAAGCTGTGTTCAGCTTTGGTTGGTCTTCACAGAAACTAGTGAAGGGTTGAGAAGCTTGCTCAGAGGAAAACTAGTCTCCAAGTGGGAGATTGTTAGGTTGTGGAGCTTGTTTTCATGTGTGAAAGTGTTGAAGACTGTACACTAAGAGTACTGTACACTTTTCATGTATCCTTGCCGGGGTTCGGGGCATAGCCCCAAACAGGCGTAAAATTTTTGGCCTTGAAAAATGCACCCAAAATATTGGGAAATGTGCTTTTCTCATATGGGCGAGTTTTTGACCCATAGGTTTATGGGACGGTTTTGCCTATGGTTTTGATACCCACGGTTTTGTAAAATCGCTTAAGAAATTGTCTATTTATATGGTTTTATGCATATGATAGAATACATGAAGAACATTACAGATGTGCTTTGAATTCGGTGTGAATTCTCAGTAGAGTTTGTTAAGCATAGCTCCAAACGGATCTGGGGTATTGTATTGAGAGAGTGGTGGCTTGTAATAAAATCTCGAGCAAGTGATTCTTGGTGGACGTAGCCCAAATTAGGTGAACCACGTTAAATACTATCTCTTTGTGTTGTGTTATTTTATTCTCGTAATTTTATTTGAGATCTGTAATAATTTCGCATATTAGTTTCTACTGCAATGCGATTCGTGAGGGATTATTCCGCATATTTTATCCCTTATTTCCTAACAAGTTTGATAAAGCACATGATCAAGATATATCTTCGTTACCGCAGGGTATGTATCTCATTTAAGTTTTAATTTTAATTTATTTTTAGTTTGTTATAAATTTAATTATTTTAAACAAAGAAACTGATAAATTTAAATTGTTAATGGTTAATTATATTTAGATCAACAATATCAGTATCAATCTCACTCATAGTCTTTTCAGTCTACCCATAAACAACAATCACAACAACTACAACAAGAACCATCTACATCCCACCTATTATATACTTGAATAAGTAATGTTTTTAATCATAAATGATATATAATTTTCTATTATTCCATTCTTATTATGTTTTTGTTTCAATTTTCTCATGTTTTCTATAATCGATTGTTGCATTGCATCCTGTTAGCGTAGGTATTTATTTACCTTAGCTCATGTTCACCTAGGTACTTTATTTACCTTTATTGTATTTATCCTCACCCACTTATGTGTGTGGATATTTCTTTTATCTTATTTAGATATTAGGAGATATTATCTAGTTGTTAGGTATAGTTCTTTTCTTGATCTATGGTATTGACTAGTTCTTTCCTTGATCTATGGTATTGACTAGATCCTTGATGTCTAGTTCTCTCTTAAATCTATGGTCTTGACTAGTTCTTTCCTTGATTTATGGCTTGATCTACGACCTTGACTGGTTCTTAGATTGTTATTCCTTGCTTATTTAAGCAAGGCCCATTCTCATTGTATTACATTGAGTTCCATAATAATATATGATATTGCTGCTCATTTGTTTGCAAAAGTTTTATGTAAAGTTATTATGGCGAATTGATTTCATCTTATTGATCGTGGTGTTTGATTAGCATCTTTATTCTTGGCTTGGTATGATCTCAAGTTATCATCCCTTTCATGGTATCGAGTAGGAGATTACCGTTGACATCCGTCTGTAGAGTTTTATTTTACAAATAAAATATTTGTATATTCATATATTTGGGATTTGGTCGTATTTTGTTGCTGCGTGTAGTTTTATGCAAAAGAGAGGCTTCCATTGGATCTAAAAGGTGTGAAAAACCTAAGATCGACTGTAAACTCAGCCATTTTGCAGCAGCGATCGGTTTTTTGGTTTTTTTGTTGTTGTGGAGAAGCACACTGGTTTGCTTCGGGATTCATGCCCACCAGAAAAGAAAACGCGGGATTATTTTTTGGTTATGTTGGGTTTGTCGAGAACTACACAGGGTAGTTTTCTTTTGCAGCATAACTATTTCAGTTTGTGCAAAGGACATTTTTCAGATCTTTCCTTTTTTGGCAGGGGTCCATGGATGCTATGCATATTTTTACTATTTCAGGAAAATCCATAGGTTGCTATTTTCGGCAAAACAAAGGTCACTATCTACACAGTCCAGAAATAGTATTTTTTACCAGAAGAGGCAGTTGGATGTGACTTTCTTGAAAACACGTGACACACCCCAAAATAGTAAGTTGTGAAAACACCCATTAAAATCCTTAGCCCTTGGTCATATGGTATGGTCATATGAGGGCTTGTAACTTTGATCGGTAACTCGCCTTTGAGTGCCGGTTTTTGTAAAAGTGCTTGTTTTTCATGTTCTTTTCATTGTAAATATTTATTTTTTCACTATAATTATAAAGTGCCAAATATGGAGGAGTGTTGTAATCAATTGTGGACACAATTTCAAATTGTTGAGTCCGATGTCTTAAACTTCTGGGAGTTGCATTTTGTATCTATCATGGATTTTGAGAATGATATGATTTTCTCTAAAGTGTGTGGACTTCAAGAGGATATTGTAAAATTTGTGGAAGAAAATAGATCGCTCAAGAAGTGAAATTCTCTTCTACAATCACTCATTCATGATAAAGATACAATAATACACTTCCTACAGAACAAACTTGCTAGCCCACAACATCACCATCATATTATGGACAACCATATCCATGCTCCTAGTCCATTTGCAGCTATTACTCCTAAACCCACTGACATTGATATGTCAGTCTTTGAGTCTGTTCTTGCTCTTGATGCTCATACACCTATGAAGCTTGTTACTGCATGCTCTTCCACATATGTGCCTATTATAGTACCACATGTCACGTATCTCTGCTTCGCTTTCAACTACATGGCCTTTTTGAGAAGTGTCCCACGCCTTCGCCTCGCATGCTCCGTTTTATGGGTTTCACTGGTGGAGGTATTAGCAGCACTCATAGGGTATTGTTTCCCCTCTTCCACATGTTAAGTGTAATTCTCGTCATGACATTGGTTTTCAAGAAGATACTTCATTGGGATCACACATTGACAGAGCTCCTTGTTTTTGTTCGCTTGACTCTTTCGAGGATCATAAGCAACACATGAGTTCTCGCACCTTCACCTGTGCTTGAGAAACCTAAGATTTCAGCTATCAAACATTATCAACCTGACACACATTTTAATGTTCTTTTGCATGCACGCATTGTGCATTTTACACCAAGTCATATGCAGACATCTTCTTCATCCATCTCGTGTTGATTTGGGGTGGATATCCGATCACTTGTGGAGGCAACATAGGCATTTGTTGAGAGGACTCTATAGGCATGGATCCTCCACTATTAGGCCTCTTACCCCACTTTCTATACCTTATGCATTGTGATGCTTCTTGTTTTGAGAATTTTTCTTTAGCAGGTGTATTGTATCTCTCTTGTTTATTGAGAGATTTTGTATCTATATTTTTAACACTTTTGGCATGTTGACAATATCTCTTATGGGGATCTATTATGGTGCATTCCGTGTTACTTTGTCAGCTTTTTTAGTAGTTGTTTTGACAACTCACACATATTGTAGCGCCATTCCACCCATTCGGTAGAGTATGGGAGGGTGTGGTGCCGATCCTTCTTCTTCGGGTTTTGTGTCCTTGCTTTGTTACCTTGGCTTTTCTTGGATCGTGACACTCAAGATTTTGTGTCCTTGCTTTGTTGCTTTGGTTTTTATTCTTGGATCGTGGCACACCTATTTGCAGCAGTTGATCAAATTATTTTTGGTGTTTTTTTGCACTTTCAACATCACTCCGCTTGATGCAGTCTCCTTGTATGGAGCTATTTTGGTGAAACCAAGTGTCGATTTTTTATTTATTTTTGTGATCAAGCGGTGGATACAGACCACAATGCACACACCAAACTTCTTCAAAGATTATACAAGTTTTTGGAGATGAGATTCTTGGGATGCCTTGGAGTGGGTTTTTACTCTATTTACTTTGTTAATACTGGTTTTGGGTACCTCATGTGTCCCTTTTTTCCCAATTATTATACATGAGTACGTCATCGAGCCTAGTTGCCGAGACTCATACCGTGGACATGCCACTTCTATTTTGGCCCCTAGTTTCACTTGAGGGGGTGTTAGAGTAGGTATTTACCTTAGCTCATGTTCACATAGGTACTTTATTCACCTTTAGTGTATTTATCCTCACCCACTTATGTGTGTGAATATTTATTTTATCTTATTTAGATATTAGGAGATATTATCTAGTTGTTAGGATAGTTCTTTCCTTGATCTATAATACTTACTAGTTATTTCCTTGATCTATTGTATTGACTAGATCCTTGATGTCTAGTTCTCTCCTAAATCTATGGTTTTGACTAGTTCTTTGATGAATAGTTATTTCCTTGATTTATGGCTTGATCTACAACCTTGACTGGTTCTTAGATTGTTATTCCTTGCCTATTTAAGCAAGGTCCATTCTCATTGTATTGAATTGAGTTCCATAATAATATATGATATTGCTACTCATTTATTTGCAAAGGTTTTATGTAAAGTTAATCTGGCAAATTACTTTCATCTTATTGGTCATGGAGTTTGATTAGCATCTTTGTTCTTGGCTTGGTACGATCTGGTTATCATTTCTTTCACATCCTTTGCCTCTAATTCCAAATACATCTGATTCTTTGAGGAAAAAGACTACCACTGCCACCATCGCCACAATAAAATTTCAACATTAGGGGCATTGGGAAACATATTTCATATAATGCTCTAGCTGTAAGTAGGGGAACCCTTAATTTTGGAGTTGATTTTCCAAATTTTTCATTGGGCAATGTTACTAGTGCACGGGTGTTTTTGTTTTGAATGAAATTGATTTGATGAAAATAATCTTGGCAAAGAAAGTACCAACGGGATCATGCTCATGGAACTTTCAATACACAAGATATGATTCATGGGATAAGGAAACCTTCTCTAGTAAGAGAAAAATATCAAACACACATTCTCTTGGAGAAACTACCTTAAATGATGATGAAAAAACAATTTTTTCACTTGATAGTCTTTTGGATGACAATTGTCTAGCCACTATTAATGATATTTTATTGAAGGATATAGAACTATTAATATTTTTGGAGTTTAGGGATAAATTTTTGATTAAAGAAATAAATTCTTGATTTAACAACCACCCTAAGGACATTTATTATATTCTTCGGTTCAAAATGAACCAACTAAGCTTGATATTTTGATGAATCGTAATGTGTCTAGTATCGTGTATTTTTCAAATACGTATAATGATGATGTATTATATATAATATTGAAAAAATAAAGAATTTAAATGTAAAGCATAAGCCTACCATAATATGTGGTCAAGAGATAAAGGCCTTGTTGTTATTGTGAATGTGGAAAGGGATAAGACATTAGTAAGTTTTAAATAATTTTCAAATATGATTTACAATTTTTATTTTTATTTTTATTATTTTTTTGTTTTTAAAATGCAGGTAGAAGTACCAGAATTTGAAGAATGAGGCAACAATGCTTGATGTGCATTTGAAAAGTGCAAGGAAAAGTTTAATTAGTAATTGATTTGAAGCAAAAGCTTGTTATTTTAAACAAGAAAAATAATACCTTAAGAAGGATAATAAAGGAGAATGGAATGGATCCTAAAATATTATTAAAGAAGAAAAACGAGGATCCTATGTTATCTCCTGCATCGGTGATGCAACAAATCTAGAATGTGACATACTTTCGAATATCAATGCAACCACGAAGGATCTTTTTCAGTTAGGTGTTTTAAAAGAAGGTTTTGGTGTAGAGGAGTCAGTAACACAAATGAAATAATCTACTTCTTAAGGATGAAGTTGCAAGATGAAATTATCAAAATTTTCATTTGAAACTTTGGTTGTAATTTGTAAAACAATTTAATATTCAAACTATTAATATATATAATTTTCTTGTAATTTTGATCTTCTTCATTATATGAAAATATTGAGAGTTAAAATTTATATGGTGTTGTACTTTTATTATATTCATGCATAAGTTCTCCAAATAATGCTATGATATTATTTTGATTTAAAATACAACAAAAATAAGTATGACATTTCTCGATTAAAAACTCTAAACAATTTACAACACTAAAAATATTATTCAATAAATAACATGTGTATATCACAAATAACAAGTTACATACTTATAATATGATATGAAATTTGATTTCTAGAAATATTATGTCCATACATACATCTTTAGTCTATATCAGGTAGCTCAAACAATTCTTGACTATTTTAAATAATTAATTATGGTTATTTTTAATTTTTTGTCTTACTATTGTTTATTTTATAAATGCATTCCAAATATCAAAATATGAAGAATGAGGTACATGTACTTAATGTGCACTTGAAAAATGTGAAGAAAAGTTTGAATGGATTTATTGGGTTGAAAGAAAAGGTTTTTCTTATGAAGAATCAAAATCATTCTCTATGAAGAATTATCAAGGAGCATGGAATGGATCCAAATATTTTATTGAAGAAGAAATTTGATTCAGATCCTAGTTTAGCTTCACCAAGGGATGCAACAAATGTAGAATGTGAAATACTTTTCAATATAAATGCTACCGTGAAGGATATGACGAAATTAGGAATATCAAGTGAAGATTCCATCAAGTCCAAGGAAAGGAGGTAGCTTCTGCAGAAGAGAAAGAAGCATAAACTACTACTATTGATATAAATTGAGAAAAATGATTTCTTTTGTAACCTAGAAAAATTGTTAGAGAAACTCTTTTTGTAAGAAATGAAATCAAGAAAATGATTTCTTTTGTACGTGGAGATTTTATTTTCTTTGTATCTGATTATATAAATAAATTGGTAGTTTCTACGAATATTATGTGTCTTATTCTTTCCATGCTTAAGATTTATGGAAAAACTATTTTTGTGATCGTTATGATTTAGTTCTTTATGTAGTGACATTTTAATATTTCTTGTGTCCACCAATGAGTGCTATGATGGGTTACTATTTTTAACACACCTCAAGAGTCAAAACAATCATATAGTAAGTTGTAACAATCAAAACTTAAATAGGAAAGACAATGGAAAAAATTAAATAATTCATAGATTTGTAAATAAAAATAGTAAACAATGATACCAAAACTATATTTCAATAAAGAACACAACATGTCAACTACATAACAATGTTATATGAAATTTTAGTTCTATAAATACAATGTTCTTAAATCATTAGTTAAAATTAGGTAGCTGAAACATTCTTGGACCTTCACTAACTTGTTCTTCATAACTCACACTCATATCTAATGTCCCAGAGGCATATTCAGTGTGAATGTCCATATATTCTCTTCTGGTGGTTATATTAAAGACCCCTCTCCTATCTGTAAGAGAACTCCATATTTCCAGTGCTCTTTCATATGGGAATGTGTCCACAGAATATGGTGAAACATACAATCTCAAACAAGTATCTAAATTTTTATCTAATATGTCTTGAATCTTCAAATTAACAATGATCTTCAATGTACTAAAAACTCTTTCATCTTCCACTAGAGCCCAATATCATTGTTTGACACAATTCATATAATTGGAAATATTCACTAATAATTTCCTGCATGATGCTACCAGGATACATATTTTTCCATAGCCGTGTAATAACACCTTTTTCTGTTGGTCCAATTAGACAATTATATTGATCAATCATTATGAGAGGGAAATGAGATGACTAATACGCCTGTAATAGACCTTTAATTTCAACTCCATGGAAATCTACAAATTTACTGAAATGCTTAATGAGAGTTTTTTTATAATTTTGTAAAATAAATATTATATGCCTTCTTTACCTTTATTAGGATTTCAAAAATTAGGATCCATCACTTCCATGGTCTAAAATAGGTCATCCCTTTTAAATCGTTCTTTGATCTCATGGGATAATATTTTTGAAATTTTTCTTAATTTTATTTGTGTGTCATATATAACCTTTTTGTTTAAATTAGGTGTTCAGTACTTCTTCAAGATATGCTACTTGTGACATCTCTACTTTTCTCGAAAGTGTGCATTGAAATCTCCATCTCATTCACAATGATATTAAGATGGTCGTTGATATTGAATTTCAAATAGCTTTTTTGATCCTTTATATCTTTTAAAATTTTCCAACTAGTGAAATCTTGTCCTTTAAAACTTTCTTTAGAGTTATGTAACATATTAAGAGATAGACATACATGTTTTCTCAACCTTATGAAGTCGAAATATATATGGATATTTCTTGAGCATGTTTAATTAAGAAATTGATTTCCTTCAACATAGGGATAATACCACATAGTGTCAATAATGTTTCCAAATATTTTAAACAGCACAAAAATATTTCACTTTGTTAACTTCCCTATGATATTTAAACATGAAACATGCTAAAGATGAATATTCTTCAAAAATAATGAATGTATGCTCATACATGGAAATCCATCTTGTATCAACATATTTAAGGATATTTTTACCATCAATAACTCCAATTACAAATTTATGAAACTCTAAATATATTTTTAGACTACTCTCTGTAAGCATACAGTCACATATGAGCTCTTCCACTTTAGTGACATTTTCAAATGTGTTAACAATTTTGTATGTAAGGTTCATTCTATGAGCCATGCAATGAATTGGAATCATATATATGGAAAAATTTTTGTTTGTAAGTGTATACAAAGTCCACTTCTATGACCCTATATTACTAATACACCATCAGTACCAACACACACTAACTTAGTAGCAATTTCATAGTCATCCATCCCAACTAAATTCCTTAAATTAGAAATAACCAATTCACAAAGGTTTTCAACATTACAATTTTCAACCATTTTATTAATAGCTAACAAATGAGTTTTCCTTGAATGATTCTCAAAAGTGTAGACGTGTATGCAAACCCATGATGTGTTGTCAATTATTGTGACCTCATCAATGGACAATGAGATAAACATTTCTTTTTTTTTTTTCTTTCAAATATTCCATTTCAATTATTCTAGAAACTTTTCCATTTCCCAAACACAACTCTTTGATGAATGTGATTGTGGAATGTTGAGAAATCCATTATATTGAAACAAAACCTTATAATATGAAAAATATGAAATTGGTCTGCCATTTTTAAGAATGTGGAATATAGTAGAGAACTGTACATTTTTGTCTTGTAGATTGGTATTCATAACTTTTTGAAATTGTGCATTAATTGTTCCCCCTTTCTCAATAAGTTGGTTTTGACATTTCTATTCATTTTCATACTCGGCTGCATGTCTTACATGTAAGTAATATTTTGTAGTTTTCCATTTATGTGTCTTTTATTTTTTCCATCTTTTTCCGTGATCTGTCATATATAGTTTTCAAAAATATTTTAATTGTTTCCAACTTCAGTTGTAATATGCGGTCTTTTAAAAAAGTTTCCAATTACATTTTCTACATCTACATTCTATTGGAGTATCACTACAATTCTCTAGCTATATAGGTTCAATGAATGAATATTTAGATGCCCAATCTACCTTATATGACCTCCCAATTGTCCTACTAGTTTTCTTCCTTTGCATAGATTTCTATTTAGAATTTTTAACTTGAGTCTCTATTTCATGAGATTGAGAATTAGAAATATCTTGTACTAGTTGAATCTCATCATTAGGAATGTCTTCCATTGGAGGAATTTTATAATGAGGATTATCTTCTAGCTTTGACATGTCATCATCAATAATATCTTCATGTGTTGACATGTTATTCTGATTAATTGTTCCATGTGGTGAGTGTGGTGACATGTTATTTTGATTAATTGTTCCATGTGGTGTGTTTAGTGACATGTTCTTCTCATTAATTGTTTCATGTGGAATACAATTATCAGTGGGGTTTTCTACATTAAAAAGGGACAAGGGTTTGATTGTGATCTTGAAACTTTAAATTAAACTAACAAATGCATTAAAAATAATCTCTTACCTATGTTTGAAGTGGATGCAAGTTGTGTGCATGATTTTTGGTTTCTGAAATAATTAAATATATTGCTTTCCTTTTTAATTAATCTTTGTTCTTGTTATTATTAGAAAATTCCATTTTACCTAAGACCAATATATATTTATTTAGGTATGTAATCATGGATGATCCACATGTAAACTATAAAATGAGCTACTGATTTGTACCAAATGCTACCGAGTGATAACACACACACACACACACACACACACACACACACACACACACACACACACACACACACACACACACACACACACACACACACACACATGCTACTGGATAGTAGCATATATTCATGTTACCGGCCGCTAGCATATACACTACCTACAACCTTATAAGAAAGGCTGAAGTATATATGCTATCGACCGGTAGCATATTATATAAAAAATTGAATAGTTAAAATTTACATCATCGGGGGTCCTATATACTATCGTAGAGTAGCGAATTGTGAGTTAATGTTTAATATCAGAATTATAATTTGAATATATATATATATATATATATATATATATATATATATATATATATATATATATAGATGAATGTGACAACTTTCTCTTTCATGGTAAAGGTGAATTTAATATAAACATTCGGCTATTAATTTAAATTCCTAGTGAACCAACCCAAAAATCAATTATACCCATAAAATTTAGGAGAAATAACAAGCTTCTAACCTGTAATAAATTTCTAAAACCAAGTTTTGTAATCCATAATATTTGTGGATTAACTAAGATTTTCCACTAAAAGTTTACTCGCATCTTGATATACCATTATATTAAGCCATTTTCCTTGTTTGCACATGTACTAAAATATATCGGTGGTTAGAGTTTTCCTTGTGGATGTGTATTTGACATCACACCTTCAAAATTTCATGTTCTTAACACTATTATGTACATATTTTTTCTATCGAGCATATTTTTCTCTTCGTGTTCATCCTTCTATACATAACTATGCTTAGATAAAAAAATGTTGTAGATGAGGAAACCACTAGAAATAATGCAACAGATTTTTCATCCAAAGGTGAACAATAGAGATGGGGAGCGCCTTCCCAAGGGAGAACACTACTACCCATGCCAAAGGGGGAAATCCTCAAGTCAATTATGTAACATACCACACTAAGTTTGATGTTTCCTTTTCTCAAGCATTGGTTTTATGTAATTACATCATATTAAGGTCTTTGATTATTTCTTGAAAGTAGTGGAGGTCATTGAAACAACCGGTGAAATCCTATTCAAGTTAGGGAACCTAAAACAACATTATAAATTACATGAGCAACAACAACGTAATGAAAATGATACTTATCCGGAGGGCCAATGAAAATTGAAAAATCCAAGCTCTTGTTTCTAATATGGGAGGTCAAGTGCTTTCCCAAAGGAAAACATGATGACCCACACTAAAGGCATAATCCTAAATTCGATTACATGGCACATCACAACAAGTTTGTTACATACTTTTTTGCAAGATTTGGATCATTGTCATTATATTATGTCAATGTCTTTACTTCTATCATGATTAATTTTACATAGCATTGGTTTTATACCAGCCTTATAGGGGTGTTCTTGTGATATATCTAGGTTACTTTAATGGTTTGATTTCCCCATGTTCATGCTTCTACATATTCTTACCACTTAGTGCTTGAATTCCCTCACAACTCGATCTTTCATATTTCATTACAAACCTTTTTTGACCTCATGCATCCTCATTTATAGGAATACTTAAAAAAATACTTAAAAGCCTACATAACTCAAAATACCTAATCTAACATACAAAGTGTCCATATGGGGATGATGTGAGAATAAATGGTTATATAGAGGAACATTATTAATAACTTAAAGGTGGTTATCAAGTAATTGGAAACTTGAAAAACAAAACATGAAGAGAAAATGAAGAGTAAACCCATCCATATGACATTAAAAGAGCCAAAGGAGCACCAAGTTAGGAAAGATAATAGAATGCTCATTCCAAAGTGGAAGGAGGGAAAAGAGTCATGAACTTATGACTAGAAATATGAATACTAAAGTGCAACATTTTAAACCCATGGGATGTGAAATTATGGGATCTATTAGCTTCATGTGACACCAACTTGGCCACTTGAGAGGTAATAATTCCTGTAAGAAGAGATCATGCTTCAACATTCCAACATGAACAAAATCTCCTTCCTCCAAAGTGACATATGATAATTATAAAATATAAAATACTCTTTTCTATTTTTTTTTTTATTATTGGTAAATAGTTTTTTGAAAGGGACTATACCCTTGTACAGAAAGGCTCAAAAGCCAGGATAGAATCATGAAAGCCCAACAACAGAAAACAGTCTGCTTAGAAAAGTACCAACACCCAACATCAATCCAACAAAAAAATAGTGAAGAACAACAACCAGTCTGCAACAGACCGCAACGACCATAGCAGATCCAAAAACTACTGTTTGGCAAAGACAAGGAACAATGTAGAATAGCCGAACAACAAAAGAGAAACAAATCATCGAGGTAGAGAAGTGGCATTCTTTAAAATAAACTTTTTCTTTTTACGAACAGTTACCCAACCTGATGATGCCTCCATGAATGGAGGGTTAGAAAAAGGAGTATTTTCCATAGTTGCAATAATTCCAACTAAACAACATCATTGTTTTCTTGAGATAATTTTTCCTTGTTGTCAACAACTAAATGAGATAAATTTGTTGCATTTTCCTTGCTGTCGGCAATAGGATTTTCTGATAAAGGGGTTTCAGGGACTAAATCAGATTCAGCCTCTGCATTTGAATTTGATTCTAGGTCCTCTTTTCACCGAAAACCAAGTGTTCCGGAGGGCATCTTTCCACCAGCTACGTTTCTCATGTTGGTGCTTTGCCATCCCACAATTAGTAGAGGTGTGACCTAAACAGAAACATCTTCTGCATCGGAATGGAAGACCTTCGTAATCTAAAGGTTGTGACCAAGTTCTATTTTGCACTCTGAGATCAATGGTTGCAGGAAGGTTTTTAGCCGTGTCTAGTTCCACCAAGATCCGAGCGTAGGTAGTATGGGTGTAATCAGATGTTTGAGAATCTATAAAAAGTGTAGTTCCCAAGGTGTTTCCAATAGATTTCAAACATTCACCACTCCATAATTGGAGGGGTAAATGGGGTAATCGGATCCAAACAGGTTTGCATGAAAAAGACTCAGTGAGCGGGTTAAAAGAGGGGAACCAGGATTTAATGACTAGGTGCTTAGATTGGCAAACCCAAAGCTTGGAAGCAATGGAGTTTTTGTCAGCTATTGAAGAAAAAGTTACAATGAAGATACCTTTAGCACATGGGTATAAGTCTAACCTCCCAGCGATCAATGGAGTCCAGTGCTTGGAGATCCATGCATGTAGATCGGAAGGCTCAGCCAAAGTCCTCCGAATCTATAGATCAGAGCATGTTCCTTATAGTATTTTTCAGTTGAAATGACCTCCTCCCCAAATGTTATGCATGGGGTACTATCTGCAGGCTTCATAGGAGAATCCTTGCCCCTTAATGCATCTTTGAATGAGGTTACAGTGGGGCCGTGAATAGATGCGCCTTGGCCAGTCCCGCCAAGAACATGGTGAACACCCAGTACAGATGCCCCACCTCCACCAGAGGGAGCCTGACCGGTGAATGTGCCACCGTCCTCAGAAGAAGTAATATTGGAGCCTTTGCGGGTATTGAAAGCAAGATTGATCCAGGACAGGGCCGAGTCCTCATCCCCCAAAGCCGTGCCGCCTCCAACTGCAGGTTGTCTCATTGCATCCTGATGTACATTGCTGGATCGTGCCCGGAGGTCACCGCCACCGCCATGGAAATGGATAGAATCCATGCCCCATTTAGGGTTCATGCAGGGACGATTAGGGCTCGTGGATTTCTGAGAAGAATGGGCACGCGTAGTGACCATTTCAAATGTAGTGACAAGAACTATTGTTAACCTAATCATAGTTGATAATACATGGAGTTATATGTTATGATTTTTCTATATTTTATTAATAGCATATAATTTGTTTTTGTATTTTTAAAGGGTGATATTGGGAAAATTACCATGACATAAAAATGGTTGTTAACCATATGTGGTCATAAAATGTAGCATATACTTGAAGATGATGCAATGCATGTGGACGATGTGTTATATGTAAAAATTAATGTGACCATTGAAAAGTGTATCTAAGATTATCTCTATGTATGATATCTTTACAATGACACATACGATGTAAAGAAAGAATGGTTTTTACATTTTGATGGGATAGAATATAAACAACTGACTATGACCACTAAAACTAACATTGTATCCTACTCCCTCTCACTTTCCACTACTAAAATGATTATTGGCACCACTTAGAAACGCTAACAAGTTCTAATAGTAATCAAGTAACCCCTTGCTCTTTTCGAGAAGTAATTTTTCCTTTGTAATGAATCTTCTTCAATTGTGTGACATCAGATTTGAAATAGTTTCCCTTATCTTCATAATCCATCTATATCACCCCTTCTTCCTTCAACTACCTCAATATTTCATAGTTTGCATGGGAGGGAACAATGAGAAGAAGATCCGTGTGGCTTAACCCTGAATTCAACTTGTGATTACATCAATATCCATACTTATCCATTATGCATTATTTGAAAAATTCTAAATTTAGAAAAAAAAACCAATTGTACTCCACTATGTTCATGTATAAATACCGAGACAATGAAACTCATAGTATAATCAAGTAATTATCTCTTGGGTGTCATCTTCTTCACTTATCTCCCTCATGCATTAATGGAATTTACTCATGTTCTTAAAATTATTCTTTACAAAACATTAGAGAAATACAAACATTAATATGAAAGTGGATTGATTTCTTCTTTAAATTCAAAGTTTGAGAACACTCCATTGAAATGTGTAATGTGATTTGGGTAGAGAAGAAAACACTAAAGAGGCCATGTGGAGCCACTACTCTTGAAAATATATTAGGGTTTTTAATAATTATTAAATATTTTAAGCCTTCACTTTTATTTGACTTTGTATTTTCTTAAAAATCCTTTAGCCAGAATTTGATAGTATTTTCCTATGGATTTTTTACCTTTTTTTTCTTGGTTTTGAAAAGATAGTTTGGGATTCCAATATAACCTAAAGTAGAACTTCAACCATATTTAGGCATCACCATGCATTTTAGAGAATAGGTAGATGTTGGATCTCAATGATGAGAAAAATTCCTATTAAATATCCCATTTTTACAAAGCTTGAGAGGATGCTGGAAAATTCCTTGGAGTAGAACATTACACCTACCGATTTCATTTTCATAAAAGTTTCGAAGGTCTTTTAAAAAAAACCATGTTTTACATATCTCACAATCATTGCAATCCATGAAACCATATATTGTTTAAGAAATTTTTCCAGAAATTCAAATGTTTCCACATTTACAAACATATCTTCAAGGGAGCTTACAACTTAAACATCTATTAAAATTCCCTTGTTCATAAAGCTTTAAAATATGTCCACATCTTGCTTTGAAGATCCATTTTTGGCACAAGATGATAACATGCTAGGAAAGGTGAGTTGATCAAATTGGACACCTATTGTCTACATTAGTGACACAAAATCAATTATCCATGAGGTGATCTCGAATCCTTTCTTCATTTCTTTCATGCAAACCAAGGCCAACATAAAAAACTAGCTAAGAGTAATGCCTTTCCTGCTACGATCTCAAAATAGAAATATTATTTTTCATTAGTCGATTCCTTTTCCATTTATATTTTTATTTATTGATTCCTTTCCATTTATATGTTTTTTTAATGGATGATATGTTTTGCTTCTTGAACAACCCCCATTCTACCATTTTTAATTTTTTTTTGGTAGAGGTGAGTTAAGGTTGAGTTTACTATTCAAAATCTATATAATCTTACTTCAAAATAATAAATCTTAATATTGAAAAATCATTTTTATAAATCATAATAGTGACTCAATAAACACTTGCTGAGTTTGTAATATACTTAAATTGGTATTGTGATGTAGTGCTTGATTCATTATTTTGATATGTACTCACCAATACTTGATACTTACATGATATTGATTTACCCGATACTTATATGATATTTACTTGATACTTACACGATATAGAAACTTATGTAAGCTAGGAAAAATACACTACTAACAAGGAAGTAAAATACCAATAATATTACCTCCTCTTTCGCGTTCCGTAGCAAACCTCAGAATGGGCTAGGAAACTTGGATTGAGCCCTGATTATGTGATATGTAGGTGCTTTTCTTCAAGACGGAGCAAGACCTTCCTGTAACAACGATCCTCTTACTTTGCACCAGATGGGAAAAAGGATTATGAGGCTATTTGGGCATTAGGATGAGGCAGAAGGATGTTCTTTGCTCAAAGGATGCAAGAACTTAGATATGACATTCAAGCTTATTCTCCGTGTGTTTAGAGGGGAGGGGTAAGGTTGTATTTATAGCCTAGGGGAGTGATTAACTTAGAGTAATTTAAGTAATCATGGTTTGAAAATGTGGGCAAGATTAAGTGAGTGGTTTGAAAATGTGGGCAAGATTAGGTGAGTGGTTTGAAAATGTGGGCAAGATTAGATGAGTGGGGGCCACGAAGAATGGGTGAGGATTTGAATTATATTTTTAATTCATAAGTGGAGGATTTTAGGTGAGTGGGGACCACGAAGGGTGGGTGAGGATTTGAATTTGAATTTTTAATTCAATAGTAGAAAAACATGGAGAATAATGACATGTGGTGAGGATTGAGTTATTTTTTAGATTTTAAAATGGATAATTAATCAAATTATATTTGATTAATTGAAGTGTATTTGTTATCCAAAATTCACCCTCAAGGTAATTTTGATAACATGCATCAAATTATTCAGTCCCGAGTAAGTAGATTGATTCAAGGCCCGAAATCATGTTTTCGGGACCCCTTCGGCTTCTCTCTAACTCTCCCATCCAAGAAAAAATCCCAACGAGTTGGAATTTATGGAAAAAATGCAAAAATGAGGTCGCATGATTGTTTTAAAGCATTGTGGTCCAAGGGTGCCGGTCGTGCACGAGGTTCGTCGTACCAAGTTTGGGGCCGAAATACAAAGAAAATCAGCTAAGTCGAACTTTTTGTCCCGGTGGTCCACGGGACGCTTGGGATATCGGGACGCTGCGGACGCGAATTGGCCAATTTTCTCGCAAGTCACCAATCGCGGGCGGTGCGGAGATTTTCATCCGGACAATAGGACAAAAGTACGCGTGGGACGCGTAAAGGTGAAAAGGTCATAAAGGGGGACAAGGAAGCCTGAATCGGCTGATGCGGAAGAATGTGTCCGGGACTGCTGGGACATGCGGACCCAATTTTTCTGCAATATCCGCGACTCAAAGGAAAAGTCAACATTTGACTCCTGAAACTTCAAACGACCATAACTTTTTTGACCCCGAGCTCCGATTTTCACAAAATTGGACTTTCTGGAACGAGCACGACATCCTCTACGCCACAAAAATAGATTTATTATTTTTAATGAGGGTATATATATTTAAATAAAAGAAACATATTCGGCTCTAGTTAGTTAATGCTCATTCCCTTCAAATGACAGAAAATGCCTGCCAGACCCAAAATAGCTACCCGCACTCAGAAGGCCATAACTTTTGCATTTCTCAACAAAATCACAAAAAAATGGTACCGTTGAATTGTGGCTCCAAGCCCAACGTAGAGTAGTTAAGAAATTCCATATTTGATGAGAAATCAATGGGGATTTTTAAATAAACGTGGCTAGGTTCATAACAAAGTGTTTTATTTAGTAGTTGAGAGTGCAATTAAGAGGCATGGTCATCATTCTTTCTCTCACACAAAGACTGGGACAGCATGGGGAGCCTTTTTAAAGTAATATAAAATCATTTTACTCCATTTAATGCCTCTTACAAGTGGTCAAGGACAGATTTCAGGATTTCCATTTTCCCTTCTCTCTCTCTTCTCATTTTTTCTATAAATTGGAGTGTTGGGCTCATTGTAAAAGAGACAGTAGTTTTGTAGCAAAGCTCTACCAAAATTGCTTTGTGAAGCCAATGTGATGTTGGCCCTTGTTGTGGACTCCTTGCATGGTGATCTAGGCCCTTATCTTGTAATCGATTAAACTGTACATATCATGAAGTAATAAAATATAAGTTTGTGGATGCATCTTCCCCTGCTGTGTTTTCTTGCATTCTTCTTGCCCCTTCGACCTTGATTACAAGAATATTGTGTCTATTTTTATGTTCCTGTAGGGATCCATTATCATTGTGTATGTTTGAAATATTGTTGTGAATGCATTTTACTAGATTATGGAGAACTGTCATCACCCCTTCTAGTGTGCACTCGCTTCCATATCTCACGCATTGGGAGACTACTCTCACACCCTCCTTTTCTGGTGTATCACCGCTTTAGTGTAGGCTTTAATTTTATGAATTCTCTCTCCTTGGTCCCTTGGAAAGTTAGATTATAATAGTTAGTTTACCCTGCATTAGAGTAGATTGTGGCAGGTAGTTTAGGAGCAAGAACTAGCTTTCTCTGGAGGTCTATCTCAAGTAGCAAGTCCCACAACTTGGAGATAGTACCCATGTTATCCAATCACATCGTGAGTTCAAGTATATGCACTTGTGAAAACATAAGGGTGTTGTGATTCAGTTGATAACAATATTTTTGTGGAAAATGAGGAAGGGGAATTAATTGATTTAGGACAAATGTGAAATTAGGGTGTCTACAACTTGATTATTACATGATAGTTCCTCTTAAAAATTGAATTGAATGTAGGGTAGGTAAATTACATTTTTCACTTTTTTTTTTATGATAAGTATATTTATAATTAGTTTAGTTGCATTACATGTAGTCAAGATTATTATTGCATTTAGTATATTTACACAAATCATTGAGATCTTAAATAAATTGAAATCACCCTCACTTATTTATGTGCATCGATCTCATTTGATAAATGTTGCAAAACTCTCTTTAAAAAAATATTATACTAATCATATTTCTTTTATTTTTTTGGTTGAATTATATGATTGTCGCTCATCCTTGATAGAAAAAAGTATGTTCACCGGTAGGAAAATACATCACAGCTTCATGTCTATTCCTTGGAGAAACATGATGTTCAACAATAGGTGAATATTTATGTGAACATAAATGTTAATTAGTTGGAAAATACATACGAAATCATGTGTTTTCAATGATAGGCTAATAAATAGTGACCTTTCGTCTATTGGAAAGCACATCCTCACTATATGTTCTCATAAAGGAAAATATAGGCACACTATCATTTCTAAAAAATATTATAAATTGTGATGGATAAATAAGTTAACATTCACAAGAGTAATCCAAAATGTGGTTTGTCATAGGCAGATAAGGAAATAGTTAGTTCAATTTGTTTAAGAAATTGCTATTTATAATTCTCGTGTGTGAATGTAACTTTTAGATTACAAAGATGGAAGGAAATCCCCACAGACAAAAAATTTCCTTATTACATGGCCCAAATAAAGAGAAAAATGTTATATTTATGTATTACATACTTTAATTTTTTAGAATGGGAGGTTTTGGTAAAAATATCTACACCCAAAGCACGAAAAACCTGCCTCTGTATACTAGCATTGTACCCACCTTAGTTCTTCATCTTCTCCATCACTATGTAGAGGTTGAACAAGTGAGGTTATTGGTCTTGTTCTAGTCACTCCCACATTTTATCTAGTATCCTCTTTAGCGTAGAGGTTCATGTAAATCATTTTCAAATATGAAATGTTGGCTCTTTGAGCTATATAATGTTATTTGTTTGATTCAAATTGGAAAATACATATTTTTGTAAAAGGATCATCTAAATAATCTTTTCATTCATATTATAGAAAAACATATGTATCATATGTTTATGTTAACATGCCATCACTCACACACACACACACACACACACACACACACACACACACACACACACACACACACACACACACACACACACACACACACACACACACACACACACACACACACACACACACACACACACACACACACACACACACACACACACACACACACACACACACACACACACACACGCACACGCACGCACGCACGCACGCACGCACGCACGCACGCACGCACGCACGCACGCACGCACGCATGCACCCATGCACGCACGCATGCACGCACGTATGTATGTATTAAAGTTCCGTTATAGAACCGAGTTTAATTTTTTCTAGAGTTGCTCTATAGTGGAAAATTTTGCAAACCAAAAATCATCATAGATTCCTTTAATAAGAAGTGGATGACCTAAAATGTAAGTAAAAAATTTCATCTTCCCTTATTGCCACAAAGTAATATTCAAAAATGCACTAAACCTAGAGGAAAAAGAATTGCATTTGGATCAACAAATTCCAATATAATGGTTGGTAGAGATTATGAACACCTCAATGATACAAAACTCTTAGATACGATTGATATCAGTTTCACTTAACTCCTTTAAGAGAATACACTCGCATCATTTTCCCTCTAGTGAAAGTAGTAACAAAGATTAAAAATACATACTAGGGAACAACCTACCTTAGACTATATTTAAATCTCCCTTCATCATAGAGCATAAAATTGTAATGAACATTTCATACCATCAAACTCACTTCATGGCAGGTCATTAAAGTATTTTCAACATGACATGCTATCAAACTCACTTCAACATAGCATGTTGGTAGCCTCCATTCATGGAAGGACATAAAATTTCATTCAACATCCCATGACATTATCTTTCATTCATGGCAAGACATCAAAATCCATTTAACATGGAATACCATCAACCTCCCTTTATGGTAGGATATAAAACCCATTCAACATGGTAGGCCATCAAACTCCCTTCATGATAGGAAATACAAATCCATTCAACATAACAAACCATCAAAATCTCTATATGTGCAGGTCATCAAACTCCCTTCATGATAGGAAATAAAAATCCATTCAACATAACAGGCCATAAAAATCCCTATATGTGTAGGTCATCAAACTCCATTAATCTGTGACCATCCAAAGAGATTCCTTTGTAGTAGATATTCCATATAAAAACATGGTTGTTCCTTTGTAAAATGTTAGCCACCAATTTTTTTAAGACAAGATGAGGACATGGATATAATTGGTGCACTTTTAAATGTAAATAATGAAGGTGGTAATTCCAACTTCGAAATGATGAACTAAATGTAATTGACGCAATTAAAGGATAAAATACTCAATAGAAAAGAAGCTCAAAAATGGATGACCAAGGGAAGGATTTATGAACCTAAATAAAGGCTCATGATGGAATTATTATAAAAAGGTGGAGGGAAAGGAATTATTTAGGGATATAAGGTCATGGTTCTCTAAGAATTTTTCAGATGATGTGGATGGAATTGACATTATTAGTGTAATTGGGTAGTACATAAGTAATAATTATGATGAAAATTCTACAATGGAAGATATGGTTGTGTACTTTAATAAATTACTAGAAAAACTTTGATCAATCGTTAAGTATGAGATCCACATCGAATTTAAGCCTCATAAGTTAGCATTGATGTTTGTTGAATCAAGCATGTCCCATAAGACCTTAACATATTTAAAATACATTGACACTCATGGAGTGCTTCAAGGGGTTAATGCAACCTCAGTTTGTGAGGAGATGAAGTTGTGGGCCAAAGAGGATGAGGAAATGAATATGGGTTAGGATAGGATAAATGGTGTTATAGTGGGTGTTAAAGTTAAGGACATAAATGCATATGCATATTTTATGGTTGATTCATATGAGAAAATAATCAAATATAGAGTTGATGAAGTTTCTTTCAAGCTTGGTATTGATTCTTGTGTCTATTATGATAGAGGTGGTTAGGTGTGTGAGGTATTACTTGATCTACTATAAGATAATGGTCTCATGTGTTTTATAACCCTTGAAATTTTTATGGAAAGGAGGAGTATAAACAGGTTTTCACCCATGCTATTGATCCTACAAATCCAAATAATATAATGAATCAATTATTGTCGCTCTACCAAAATGATATTAAGATGCTTGATGATAGGGATATCAAATTGAAATTGTATGAATGTCATGATTATATGGCCACAACAAGTCAGATATGAAATAATAAATTTTCGATTATGGGAAATGAATTCTATCCATGGTGCAAAATCCTAAATAAAGACATGCACATGGTTACAAAGAAGCATGTTATAAGTGATGGTGCTATATTTTGCACTATTTCCATGCTGTAACTAATGACACCAAAATTTCTCTAGCCAAGTTCCTAAATAGTAAATTTTAAATTATATTTTATGTTACTAAATGTTGTCAATTTCTAATCTTATTTTCCCAACAATGCATTTTCATTTTTTAATCTTATTTTCTTGACAATGAAATAAAAAATTATCCAAAACTAAACACTAAGTTGGATGTGAGAAAACATGGGAAGACTAGTTTTATGAGTGTATTACAAATTTTGAACCATCATTACGTGGATTTGAATTAACAATTATGAAAATGTGTATTGCATGTCACACCATCACTTTCAATATTATATGAAAATCTATTTCTAACACACAACTCGTATTGGAATTATTTATCGCAAACTATCATTTAAATATTACACATGGGATGATGAACATACTTTTTTATTGTTCTCTCCATAATGGAGTTTGAACTATTATAAAGATAGTTCTTGAATTATAAAATATAGAGAAATATTATGAAAAGAAACATCCATCCAAGAAACACAAGAAAGATAAATTTATTATGATTTGGGATGAAATAGAAAAAATGGGGATTTCATGTAGGTTAGGGAAACCATATCATTATAACAATAAAGACTATAAAGATCTTAACTATGGAAAATCATATGGTTCTATGTTTGATAGGATTCTTATTTTCAATGAAAGCATTTTAAAGGTTATAAAATTTCATTAAATTTTTAAAAATTCTTAGTGAATTCAATTGGGAATTCATTCCCCATTTTTGACTAGGTAATTAAAGGCCTTCTAGATGATCAAAATAATTTTAAACTTGTGAGAATACGGCGTGTTTAAAATATTTCCATATATTACAGTTGCAACCTTCTAGAGGGATTGTCATCACCAATCCGACACTATGATAATTCTTCACCGGGAACTCCTCGTGCTATGATTATTTACTAATGCACAACCTTTAGTTTGGTGGATGTAATCTAGAAACACAACAAAAATATAACACAAGAATACCATAGACTATGATAAGAAGGAATGATGATAAATCTGAAATATCAGTGTAAATTATAATATCAACATGAAATTGTTACAATCTCACCCATGAGGTACTTCAAGTGTTACTGACTTCACTTTCCTTCCAACAATAACTATGGGAGAAAATTCACAATTACACCTCTTAATGGCTTCTTTAACACACCTTCAAAATGATGGCTTCATTTACACACTTACTCATACAATATTTCTCACTACTTCCTTCTATGCTAAATAAGGGGGTGGCTTCTTTATTTATAGAATTCAGCTTATCCACCCTATCTCTAAGATAGGATAGGAAATATCTTCCAATCAATCATATTCCATGCATAAACTCTTGCCTTTTACATGTAGGCTTATCTTCTAAGATAAGATAAACCTTATCATTTCACACGGGTTCCACCTTTTTAGACTTTTATACAAATAAAATACACAAAATATTTATGACATCACTCCTTGTCCTTATTACAAATATAATATTTCTAATTCCTAATCATGTAGACCCTACTTCTCTTTACCCCAAATTTGACATTTTAACATTACCGGACCACTTACGACATATATTTACTTTTTACCACAACATTCTTTTGTACTTTGACTATTATTGTACTCTACTTTATTGGTGGCACTGCATCGACAATGCCATTATCTTCTATTAGATGCCACTACTAATTATACTTAACAACATCTTATTCCTAATACATACATTAATAAAATAGAAATCACGGAGGAAAATTTTAGTGTCGACATCTTCCCCTTCCTAGCTTCTACTCCGTCCCTGAGTAGACTATTCTTCGTGCTTGAAAATCTTCAACTTGTCATGGTTGACCCATTTCGTAATGGGAGTGCTATCCAATTCCTCCAATCGATATGTTCCATTTTCATGCACAACTGCTATTTTGTAGGGCCCCATCCATTTTGGAAGAAATTTTCTTTTCTTTTTTCGTATATGGAATCATATACTAGAACCAAGTCATTCACATGAAATGGAGTCCAACGATCTTTTGATCAAAGTATTCCTTCGCTTCATTTTCTTTTATAGCTTGTATCCTTCGCTATTTCCTCATTTCCTCTAGCAAATGAATATGTACCAACCTTTATTTTATCAATCACTTTCATCCATCCTTTCATTTCTCATAACTTTCACAAAGGGGGAATATCAAACTCAATAGGAAGAACTGGATCAATGCCATAAGCCAACTGAAATGGGGAGTATCCTGTTGCTGACTTTGATGTTGCCCTATATGCCCACAATGCTGCATGAATCCTTTTATCCCACTTATGTACCTGTAAGGCTGCATCTTTTGCTATAATTTGACACAACACAAAATTTGTTCGTTCCACCTGTCCATTTGTGCTTGGCTTGTATGTTGTTGCCTTCTTGTGCTTAATAGAAAACTTATTGACTAGGGCTTCTACCACCTCATTAATGAAGTGGCTTCCTTGATCTGTTACAATTTCTAATGGACAACCAAATATGGTGACAATGCATTCATATATGAACCTTGCCACTTCATCCATGGAAGCTATTTTCAATGGCCTAGCTTCAACCCACTTGGTTAAATAATCAGTGGCAACTACAATATAATTATTTTGACATGGGGTAGTTGGAAGTGGACCTACAATGTCTATTCCCCACTTTTCAAAGGGACCAAGTGGAAGAATAGGGCATAATGGAGCTGATTAAGTCTTACAGTTACCATGTGTTTGACAAATATCACATGTCTTACAATAATTATAACAATCTCTAAAAAGAGTGGGCCAATGATAACCTGCATCCAAGATCCTTCTTGCTATAAGTTGTCCAGAGAAGTGTCCTCCACATGTACCATTGTGGAATTCTTCTATCATCTCCTTCCATTGATCATGTCCAACTGCTCTCTTATACTGTCCATCAGGTCCTATTCAAAATAAGACTCCATGCATAATAGAATATGGACGACTAGCTTGAGTAATATTTCTCTTAGTCTTTGCATTGGCACCATCAGGAAACTTGAATTCATTCAGATAATTCCAAATATCTATGTATTCACTAGGGATTGTGTCAAGGGATAACAATGCTACATCTGGAGAAATCATCATCATCACAAGATGAACCTAAACCATCATAGGCTCGAGAGAGCGCATCTGCATTGACATGCTTCTTTCCTAGCCTATCTATAATATCAAATTCAAATTCTTGTAGCAAAATTATCCATCTTGCTATCCTCCCTGATGGGTTAGGCTTATTTACAATATATTTTAGAGCCTGATGATCTGTTACAACTATAAATTTTTTCCCTAGCAAGTAATTCCTAAACTTCTTTACAGCAAAAATGATAGCTAGAGCCTCTTTTTCAGTTACAGTATAATTTACCTCAGCACTACTCATTTGTTTGCTCCCAAAGTAAACTGGATGTTCATTCCCATTTTCATCCTTTTGGCTCAGAGTACTTCCTAGTGCTACATCTGAGGCATCAGTGTACACAATGAATGGCTTGCTCTAATCTGGATTCTTTAGAATAGGTGAAGACACTAGGGCTTCCTTCAGTTGTTCAAAAGCTTCATGCGCCTTATTTCCTGGTTCATAAGTAACATTCTTCTTCAAGAATTGGGTTAGTGGTTGTGAAATCTTTGAGAAATTCTTGATGAACCTTCTATAGTAACCCACATGGCCTAAAAATGATCTCAACTTACTTCTATTCATAGGAAATGGTAACTCTTTGATTGTTTAAAATTTATCAGGATCAATACCAATACCATCTCTGGATACAACATGCCCTAACAAAATGCCTTTAGAACATCCAAAGACACACTTTGTAGGGTTTAGTGAGGCTTGTGCTTCATCTAAACTTTAAAATGATGTCTCCATTTGGTTCAGTGGTCCATCTTGCTCCCATAGATGCAAAAATCATCCATAAATACTCTGATGAAGTTCCCAATGTAGGGTTCAAACACCTTATTCATCAAACGCTGGAACGTTTCGGAGAATTACACAACCCAAAAGGCATAACTCTATAAGAAAACGTTCCCCAAGGAGTGGTGAATGTGGTCTTCAGCTGATCTTTCTCTACTATACAAACTTGGTTGTATTCGCTATATCCATCAAAGAAACTATAACACTCTGGCTAGCTACTTCATCCAAGATCTGATCTGAGAATGGAAGAGGGTAATGATCCTTCTTTGTTGCCTTATTGAGCTTCTTATAATCAATCAACACAAATGTATAGCTTCCCATTATTTTTTATTGAGATCACAATGGAGAAACCCATTCTCAATTCTCCACAAAGAAATATGAATCATACATCAAGCAACTTATCTATTTCTTCTTTTATAGTCTTGGAAAAATTAGGATTCATTCTATATGGCATTTGCTTTATGGGCTTATCACCATCTACTAGCTCAATAGAATGTTCTAACCAACTTACTTGATGGAGTTCCTTGTAATCAAAAGTGAATAGGTTTATGTACCTTCGAAAGAGTTGGAGGTAGCATTCCTTCTCACTCTCCATCACAGCATCACCAATATTTATTTGTTGTAGACGATCATCAACTTCTTCTTCAGATAATTTTATGGGGTCATGAGTCAGTGTGACTTGAAGGATATCCATGACCGAAACATCAACCTCACTTTCTTCATCTTCTATGTACACTTCACTGGTACTAGAGTAATCAAAGGATGTCCAATCATTAGTTTCATCACTTGAATCCATAGGTTCTACCTTATGATGCCGAGGGATCACATTTATCTTCACCCTCTCTCTACCACATCCAAGTGTCATGAAGCCTTCATTCTAGTAGTTTCTTGCATGAAATATCCTTAGCCATGGCCTTCCCAACAACATTGGGTATGCAACAGTACCATTTTTCATCACCTGAAAGTCTACCACACATACAACACCCATAATAGATATTGCCATGTTGAAACTACACCTTCTGGTTTAGTTTTTCCCTTATTTAATGACCTTAACATAAGTGTTGAGGGGTGATCAATTTTTAAACCCAACATATTCATTACAGACTCGGTCATTACATTAATTGCAGCACCTCCATCAACTAAGACATCATGAATTTAAATACCATTACATAATACCTCAGCTTGTGGAGCGTAGGGATCCGCCTCTGCCTCCAAAACAGGGACCTCAACCTCCTTCCTTCATTGAGCATTGAGTCCACTTCGTAGCTCCCGCCTCTTCTCAGAAGACATAGCCAAGAGTTGACCATATGTAATATTTGCAGGCCTTTTGGATAGATCTTCTAAGATGGAGTATGGTCCTTGTCCTTGTGAAATCAGAAAATCCTACACACCCAAATTTCTTCTCCTATGTTTCTTACTAGTTTCTCCTTTCATCTTCTTAGGATCATTTCCATCTTGATTATATTTTTCTTTCTTTCTTTTTGTTACAAACACATCTACTTCATTATTTATGCTCTTATCTACTACATCAAAAGAATTCACAGGTGCTTTTCCTTTATCATTATCTCTTATACCAGATGTAGAAGCTCTATCTAGACAATTATACTTATAATGACCCTTTTTATAACAACCATAACATACGACTTCAGAAATATTTCTTTTTGGACCTCTATCTCCTCCCTGAGAACTAAATTCTTTTCCTTAAAGAAGATTAATAGTTAACTAACCCATCTTCTTGAGTAGATATTCATACTCAGTAGATGTACTAGGAGAAAGATTTGTGCTCACCGAGAGTGGTTGTGGATTCTAGACCAAAGGTGCTGGTGTAGGCTCTACTTTAGCAAAAATTTCTTTGGGCTTCTCTTCCATGCTATCTTCTTGCCTTCTTGCAATCTCCTTTGCTTGTTCAATGGTAGCCGGGTGGTCATACTTCACTCATTGTCTGATCTCTGGCTTCATCCCAAGAATGAAGTGCTTACAGAGGAGATTATCCATGCCATTCATCAACCCATCCGCTAATCCTTACTTCCGGTTTTGGGCATCGAGCTTCCTCCTTAGATCTAGAACACGAGTATGATAATCCCTTATCTTCTCCTTCTCTCCTTGGATATCTTTGTGATATCAATCATGAGATCTCATATATTTCGTTATTCACCAAATTCTTTAAGAAAAATTTTAGTTAATAAATCCCATGAATTTTTCACATTATCACCTAGTGTTTTAAACCACCTAAGGGCTGAACCATCCAAAAAGGTAGGAAAAATTCAGTCCATTGTTCCTTCTTATAAGGCCATTACAAATACAAGATTGTTTAAACTCTTGAATGAAAGAGGAAGCATCTTCATTAGATTGGGCTAAAAAAATAGGAATCTTCCCCATTTTCAAAAGTAATCACAAAGAAATACCAACCCACAAGTACAATAAAAAGACTTATGTGCACAAATAATTGAATCACTATAATAGAAAATAGAAATGAACATGGTAAACTATGGTAAAACTTGACTTACTACGGTTAAAAACTGACTTTACTCGTGGTAAACACTATTCATAAGTAAAAAGTGAAGCTACATGGTTAATACTATTCATGGTGAAAAGTGACTTAATCATGGTAAATATTATTCACGGAAAAAAGTGACTTTACCATGGTAACTATTATGCACAGTAAAAACAAGGTTACCCTCTAAATGATTTTTGACTAAGTGGGAATATCTCTCCAGAAAATCCACCAACGAGGAATGGTCCTGGCAATGGAACCAAAATGTCATCACCAATCCGACACTATGATAATTCTTCACCGAGAACTCCTCATGCTATGATTATTTACTAATGCACAACCTTTAGTTTGGTGGATGTAATCTGGAAACACAACAACAAACATAACACAAGAATACCATAGACTATGATAAGAAGGAATGATGATAAATCTGAAATATCAGTGTAAATTATAATATCAACATGAAATTGTTACAATCTCACCCATGAGGTACTTCAAGTGTTATTGACTTCACTTGCCTTCCAACAATAACTATGGGAGAAACTTCACAATTACACCTCTTAATGGATTCTTTAACACACCTTCAAAATGATGGCTTCCTTTACACAATTACTCATACAATATTTCTCACTACTTCCTTCTATGCTAAATGAGGGGGTGGCTTATTTATTTATAGAATTCAGGATTATCCACCCTATCTCTAAGATAGGATAGGAAATATCTTCCGCCGATCATATTCCATGCCTAAAATCTTGCCTTTACATGTAGGCTTATCTTCTAAGATAAGATAAACCTTATCATCTCACATGGGTTCCACCTTTTTAGACTTTTCTACAAATAAAATACAAAAAATATTTATGACATCACTCCTTGTCCTTATTACAAATATAATATTTCTAATTCCTAATCATGTAGACCCTACTTCTCTACTTACCCCAACTTTGACATTTTAACATTACTTGGACCACTTATGACAAATATTTACTTTTACCAAAACATTCCTTTTGTACTTTGACTATTACCGTACTCTACTTTATTAAGCAAGACACATCTTTGTGAGCCGTTATCTTCTATTGACGTAACTACTAATTATACTTAACAACATCTTATTCCGAATACATACATTAATAAAATAGAAATTACGGAGGAAAATTTTAGTGTCGACAGGATCACATTGAAATAATTGAATATGAGAATAGGTATGTAAAATCTTGGGTTTTTTAGATTTTGTATTCCACATAGAATTGAATTAAGTATTCATTATTAGTAGGGATTTAAAACATATATAATGAGTGAATTTTTTTCTTCATGTCCAAGAGAGGAGATGATCACTTATATACATGTTCAAGGATCTTGTGCCTTGTAGATGACCAAGTCAATCCATCCTTTTACATTGCCTTAGTTAAGGAATGAGGTTATGGAGAATAAACATCGGGGATCAAAAATTGAATACCAACTTTATTAGAGGAAGAGGAAGCTGTTGTTGCGTAATCACAACACCCCGAAGTCGGTAGCTTGATGAGTTAAGATATTTAGTGTGATTGGACAACATGGAGCATCTCTTAAAGTCTAGGACTTTACGAGTTGAGAGAGCTATCCGGATGAAGGCCGATCCTATTCCTCTGCGGGTGCACACGTTTAGATTGCAAAGGATCTATCCTAAATCCTAATCTAATTTTCCAAGGAGACAACGTTGAAGAGAATGTAATAATTAAAACCTAATATAACAAAGGTGATACATCAAGGAATTTTGAACATTTACACTGGTTTAAACAAAAACCATTAAAATGTAAAACAATATCCATACATAGATGACCAAGATTACAATGAGGGATCAAGAAGAAGCAATAAAACATAAGAGAGGGCTGAAATCATCCACATACTTATTCTATTACTCTAAGAATTGATACAGTGCATTACAACAACCAAGAGGAAGAAATTACATTACAATTTGGATCGAAGGGTTTAAGACTCCACGAATTCACCTACAGGGTAGAGAAGAAGGGAGGGCGTAAAGAAAGAATGTCCAACAACTTGAAACTGTCCCTCTTGTATAATATATAGGAAGAATGAGAGAGAGAAAATCCAACCCTGTTCCAACTACCCCTTAAACAACATTAAATTCCCTGTCATAATGATGAGTCCTCGCTATAACACCCATGCCCCCATTGCTATTCCTTGCTGAGAAAGAGAGGAAACCCATTCTTCATCATGGTGGTAGGTGGGAGACTTAACGACCTCTGTAATGGTGATTCAAAGAATTAATGGTGGCAAGTGCTTTTATAGAGCTCTCTAAAACATCCCCTCTACTCGATTCAGAGCTTCTAATCGAAAGATATGGCTGCTTCTCAAGGCATTTCGGTCTGAGTCTGTTTGTGCGATCCATGTGGTGGCCCCACACATCTCACAGTTTCATCTCCTCCTCTTTGTTCTTGAAGTTGTGCCGAAGAGACACATGGTGGCTTCCACGGGCCTACTCTATTTCTTTTGTATTCTACCTAAGCCCCTTTCGTTGGTGGAGACACTGTACCTAACCTTGAGACACGTGGAGGCTTTGCGCTCATTTGGAAATTGCCCCAGCATTTATCTTTGAAGTTACACGATGAGGCATGTGGAGGTCACCACTAGTCCTTCTCTAATTTTCAACACCAACTCTTCCTTTCGCACCACAGGACACATGGAATGCTAGCATTAGTCTTACGAGCCACTTTTGGATCCGCCCCTTGAAAGCGTTGAAGAGCCATGTGGAGCCTTTTGCTACCTTGCTTTATACTTAGCTGATTGGGGAACCAAGTGAACATTGCCTACCTTGTCCCTTTGGTGAGTTAAAGGGGCCTAACATATATAATGCTAGAAAACCCACTTACAGGTGGGATCCTTACAACTAGTTTCTCTAAAATGTGACGGTGGGACATGTGGCATCATTTACAGGCCACTCCTCTATCTCCCTATGTTTGTATTAGTCCCCTTTGTCTACCCGACACCTAAAGGTTCAATGCACATTTGGGACATGCCTCTAGATTTTGCTTTTGAAATTGCGCCATGCTGACACGTGGCTCCTTCCGCCGGTTTGCTTCTTTTGTTTAGACTTTTCAATGTACCGACCTTGCCTTTTGGGGGCTCTGGGACACATGGATGGTCAACACTTGTTTGAGTCTATACTTTGGGCCACACCTTTGAATTTGCGCTGATGAGACATGTGGTACCATCCGTCGATTCTATCATACTTAGCCAATTTTATGACTAGTTCTATCCCCTTCTTTAACTCGGCCACGTGGTGAGTTGGAAAATGTTCGAGATCTATCCTGAATCCTAATTTTGAAGGAGCGCCAATTGGATGTGTGGAGGATTCCGCAAGCATTTTTCTACTTGGCCGATTCAAAGGGCTGATCCCCTATTTTGTATTGACTCCTGGCCACGTGGTGATTTGGTGCTCATTGGGAACCCTACCTTTGACCCCACTCTCCCCGCAAAAAGAAACCCTGTGGACTCATAACCATCCTTGAAAACTGTGCCACTTGTTAAAAGTGTAAAAAGTTCCAAAATCCCTCGTAGACCCATGCTCGAATATACACTTGGGCAAATTTCCTCCGTGGCCTTACAGGACTTCTTAGAATGAAAATTCATCCTTAGACCCACTTTGCACATTTTCCAATTAGTAAAAGTATTCTTTCTCGGCCCGCACGCCTCGCTATTATAACTTGTGCCTTTTGCAAAAAATGTAAAAATGTAAAAATATCTCCCACCACCCCGCCGGGCTGTAATTTTCCTATTGGCAAAAAAATATCCCCTAGGCCCGTCGGCCCATGGCAAAAATCCTCCAAGGCCCACCGGTTCGTAATTTGAAAAATACGAAGAGTTAGAAGGACTTGTTTGCATTTTTATAAAGGGGAAATTTTTTTCTATCCGATGAAGATATTTTCAAGAAACCTTGAGTGCTTAAAATATATAAAAATTGGATTGAAGCACAAAAGGGGAAAAAATGGAGTCATTGATCAAAAATAAAAGTGAGCTTATTTTAGACAACAATTTGGCAACTCATAAGGGGGAATCTCGCTGCTAGATGGGACGACCCATGGCCTCAAGCATCCATTGGGCATGGATTTTTCTTGGTAATTTCAAATCTGGTGGGAACTACCTTCCGCATCATACACTCTTATTTTTGCAAGAAAATATTGGATTCAAGATTTGTGAGAGTAGAGAGTTTTTGAACTTGGAAACTTTTCCCTTCTATAACTTGATTTGTGTGAGTGTAGCGAAACATCCAGACCCACTCGATTGTGGATATTCTACAGATTTAATTTCTTATGGCCATAAGTCTCTTCCATGAGTGACATGAACTATATACAAGCATACACTAGAAGGCATAGAACATGTGCACCAACACTTAAGGAAACTGAAACCTAAACTATAACTAGACAATGTGCATACACACTTGGAGAAATTGAAAACCTAGGTTAATATTTACAAGGGTGAGAGACTCTCCTTTTTAATAAATATGTTTGAGGTAGATCCCATTGACTAGAATATGTAATTCTTTGCCGTCCAACTTAGCTAGTCATAAGCATTGTTACCTTTGCATTCGGTGATCATGTATGGACCAGTCCATATGGCATCAAACTTGAAAATCCTTCCCAATTTTTACCGATCTACATCCCATTTTAGTACCAAGTTTCCAACTTGGAATGTCCTGGCTCTATCTCCCTTGTCAAAGCATCTCTTGATTGAAGCTTGATCGTTCTCCATGGTCTTTCACTACATGTTCTCTTGCCTCTTCTAACTCCATCAGTTTTGCATATCTAATTTCCATAGGCTCAAACTCAACTAGTTCCAGTTGTTTCATGAGTTCTAATGTTGGCAACTCAAGTGATATAGGCAGAAATTCTTCCTTTCTCGTATATAAGCTTGAATGAGAGCTGCCTATATACCTTTTGGGGATGACTCTATCTTCCCAAAGGGATGATTTGAGCTTTGTGTGACAATTTCTCGATTCTCATCCAGAGCCCTCTTGATGATTCTCAGCAAGTTCTTATTTGTGGAATCTGCTTGGCCATTACCCTGGGGGTAATAGTTTGAAGAGGTGCTGATATATACACCATTCTTGACAGCCCATTCAGTGACTTTGCGCCAAGGAATGCCAATGCATTGTCTAATATGATAGTAGCAGGGGGCACCAAACCTTGTGACTATCCCTTCATAGAAATACAAGATGCTGGATTCATTTTCCTCCTTAAGTGCCACTACTTCAGTCCACTTGGTGAAATAGTCAGTCACTGTGAGTATCCACTTGTGGCCCTAGCTTGAATTTGGGTTGATCACTCCAATGAAGTCCAATCCTCATTACATGAATGGTTGATCTACCAAAATTGGAAAAATAGGCATGGATGCTAACATTTCATTCCCCGTGAAGAATGCCCACTCTTGTACTTTTTGATCCACGAGTAGAATCCCTAAACACTTTGTAGGAAATATAGTAACTAGCCCTCATAATTTTAAGCAATGTTACCCATGGAGAAAAGTGACCTCTAGCTTCTCCATCATGGAACTTATGATACACCCTCTCAATTTTTCCTATCCTAATGCACCTCAATAAAACACTATTGATGTCCTCCTTGAACAAAACACCACCGATAAACACATATGGGATGGCTTGTAATCTGAGGTATCTCCTCTTTTCCTTGTTCCATTCTTGAGGGCACAAACCTATTTGGAGATAATGTACCAAGGTTTGAGTCCAACATGGAATAGGTGCATCATTGGTTGGCTGATCTCTTTCATCATTACATTAGCAAGACAACCTCTTCTTCATCCGCTGACTCAACTTGTTGCTTGGAAACAAGCTGCTCACACAGACCTTTGCCAAGAACTAGTTTGGTCACTTTAATTTCAATATCATGAGTGATCCAACCTGCTCTCTTTTCGTTCAAGCATTTATTTAGGAGAATGTCCTTGACACTAGAATGAGACACCAGTAGTTGGATCTTGTTGTTTGAGACCAAGTTTTTGAACTTATTCAAACTCCTAATGATAGTAAGGACATGCTTTTCAATAAAAGAATACTTTACCTCATAATCTTCCAAGCTATGAATGAAGAAGGCTATGGGCTGTTCCGAACCCTTCTTTTTAGGCTGAACCAAGTGGTTGAGATTGTGTCTGATCCTTCAAAAGCATACAACATGAAGTCCTTTGAAAATTTTGGGTTAATAAGAGTTGAGGCCTATGATATTGCGAGCTTGATGGCCTCAAAACTCTCATTTCCTTCTGTGGTCCATTTGAATGCAAGAATCTTCTTAAGAATCATCGTTAAAGGCTTTACAAGAGTGGAAAAGTCAAGAACAAACATGCAGAAAAGTTTATACTTCCTAAAAATATTTGGAGGGATTTATTGTGGTGTGGTAGTGGTAGTATTCTAATGGCTTCAACTCTTTTAGGGTCAATTATCAACCCTTCTCTTGAGATAATTTGTGCCCAAAACTTTCCCTCATGTGCCAAAACACACATTTCTTTGGATTCAATGATACTCCAAACTTTCTACACCTTTGAAATACTTTCTTGAGGTGAAAGAGGTGGTCTGTTGCGTTCTTTGAGAAGACAATGATGTCATCTAGATATACCAGCACCATCTTGTTGATCAAGCCCTTGAATGCCATATCCATAGCTCACTGAAATGTTGCTCCGGCATTGGACAATCCAAATGGCATCTTATTGTAAGCATATGTGCCCCATTTTGTGGTGAAGGCTGTTTGTAATTGATCTTCCTCTTTCACCATTATCTAATTATAGCTCTAAGTACCCATCTATAGCAATGAAAACCTTTAGAGCCAACTATAATCACAAGATCCATTCCATTGATGGAAGTGGATAATGATCCTTGAGTGATGCTCTGTTCAGATCACGAAAGTCCACACACAATCTGATTTCTTTGTTTCTTTTCCTCACAGGCACCAAGTTTATAAGCCAACTTGAATGCTTGATAGGGAAGATGATGTAGGCCTCAATTATTTTGTTCAACTCTTTTCTCATGATCTAGCTTCAACATGAGGGTTTACTGGCCTTTGCTTCTTTATGAAAGGCTTAGATCTAGGATCCATCTCGATAGTGTGTTGTGCCAACCTTGGGTTGAAACCTTTTAAATCCTTGTAAGTCCAAGCAAAGACATCTGATAACTCTTGAAAAAGTTGAATGAATTCAGATTTTTCTTGTTGAGTACTTACCTTGCCAATTCACAACATTTTGCCTTCATCTATGGAAATGAGCTCTGAATCTTCACCCTTTACTTAATATTTTCTTTCTCCTTCTAGAATTGATCATTTGGGTTAAATATTGACTCTAAAGTTATAAGGCTCTTTGGCTAATTTGTTGGTTCTCAGCTGCACCACTTGGTCACCATAACACTGTTCCAACTTGTCTTGGTTTCTAGCAGAGAACTCAACTTCTTCTTGTAGAAAATTGACAATTTGTTGATCATTCTCGAAGACTTGCCAACTTGTGTTGTTATCTGGAACAATTGGTCTTACAACCACTTTAATGTGGGGCTGAGATTTTTCACTCTTGATACTCTCTACTACATCAAATGCCACCCCGATTGCTGCCAATCATCCGTTGCTTCATTCTTCTTCCTTGGGATGGAATTGATGCCAAAAGCTTCAAAATATTTGATGAGATCCCATACCCGATTCTTTTAGTTTTTTAACAGATCATTCTTAGTAGCATTTTGTCCTCGGACTTGATTCACAACTAGCTCACTATCACCAAACACTTGCAAGTTTTTAATCCCTCTCTTTCTTTCCCAATGTAGTCCATGGATCAAGGCTTCATAATATGTTGTGTTGTTTGATCAAGCAAATTGGAAATGGAAGGCTGAGTAATGTTTCATACCTTGAGGAAAAAGAAGCATATCTCCTCCTCCAGCTCCTTGTCTACTTCTTGAGCCATCAAAGAATAACCTACCATACCTCATTATCATCCTTGTGGTCTAGCTTAGTGATGTTAGGAAGAGGATGATTCTCCTCATGAAAATAGTAGAATCCTAGCTCAGATTCCTCCATTTCCTTGTAAGGTTCAAAATCATGCCTCTTGCTTTCCCATTCATCGAGAGTCAAGTCAGGAATACACCCAACCTTAGTATCTTCCTCATAAGTGCTTGGGAAGTCTTCTTGATCAAAGGATGAACAATTCACATTGATTGGGCTTGGGTACATGAGGCTCAATATGGAAATCCACAATGGGCTTAGATCTGATTGTAGCCTTAGCTCCATACCTTGTTCTAAAAAGAGAGTGAAACCAATCAATAGATAAATAGCCTCCAATTTTAGCTGCAAAGTCCCTTTACAAACACAATGCAAAGTGTGGTGGAAAGTCTATGACTGATACATTTTGCAATATGGTCACATTGGGGCATGCGAATGTGAGGCTCAAATCCTTGATGACTCCAATCATTGTTACCGCTGTCCCATCTAATTGTACTATGCCCTTAGAGATGACTTCATATTGAAGACCTAGCTAATCAGCTATCTACTTCCGCATGACTGAGCTAATCACTCCCGAATCGATCATGTAATTATGTACCAATTTATCCCCAATGATCAATGAAATGTAGAACGAATGGGTATTCAGATTCTTACCTTGTTGTCCTCCATGATTTCCTTCAAGCTGAACTACATTGGTAAGCACTTTCTCTTATTGGTTGGGGGCTGATTTGAGATTGACCAATTGGCCATAGCAGCCTACAATAGGTCTCTCTATCCTGGATAGCCAACGAATCCCACATTGATATGTTCACATTTTTTTCTTCATCTTTTCAATGATATTAAATGGGGATGAGCTATCTTTTTTCTATCCCTTTCTTGGTAGATTCTTCTCTTGCACATGGGTTGTTATAACCGGTGCTTGAGCAGGTCTGGAAAGTGGCTTGGGTTGACTTTGTACATTGGGAGTTGTACTTTGTGGGGTAACAAAGGGTTGTGGACAATTTGAATTAGAGGATTTCCCCTCTCCAATATTCCTCTTCTTAGACCATGTATTTTCTACCACACTATGAGGAGGTGCTTGATTCATACCATAGAAATCTTCAGCTTGCCAATTGACAAGCATGGTCTCACTTGGAGGTGCCTCTTTCTAGGTTTCTTGCTGTTGATTTTCCTCTTGACTGGGCTCTTGGGACACACCAATGGTCTATACCATCAAGGCCTGGTTTAGTACACCATTGAAACACATTGACTGGTTATGGGGCTGACTGCATGGGAAACACCAATCATATTCTTGTGCCATGTTGTTTTGTGTTGGAACCAAGGCCCTCGATGTTGAAGTTGTGTTTGGATCATATGGTTAGAAAGGCCTAACAACTTGAGGTTTTCCTTGGTTTTTTTGATTCATGACTTGAGCTGGTGGTCTATTTTGCTGGTATGGGGCCTTAGCTTGATACTATGTTTGAGGCTAATTTGGCCTAGAATTGAGCTTGTTGCCTCTTGATAGTTACTAGCTCATTTCCTAGGTTCTATCGTTGTTTCATAACCTCTTGTAGCTCTTTTAAAGTGCTAGAAGATGAGGTGGAGGCTTCAGCTAAACTTTTATTCCTTTGAGCAGGTATGGGAGCTAATGTGGGTGTTTGACTAGTGCTTGGAGCTTCTAGTTCTGGATATAGAGGCATAGGTGGCCTAGGTGTAAGTTTACCAACCTGAATTAAGCAATTTTTAGCTCTAATAGCAATGTTATATGAGGCGGGTAAAGTTCTACCTCCCATTGATTGAATCATCATGGCAATATCAAAATTTAAAGCTCTAAGGAAGTATATAAAAGAACCTTCGTATGTTGGTCTCATGGACACCAGAATCCTATCCCATGTACGTTGGAATCTAAAGTTGAAATCAGTCAACTTCTCATTTGAATCCCTCTTGATAGTTGTCAAATGTTCCAACAGGATAGATTGTCTCCCTTCTCTCCAAATTTATTATGAAGAACTATGCACAATGGTCCTAGTTATGGATGGATCCCATGTGGTTAGACTCCTGAACCACTGTAAAGCTTTACCCTTAAAATATGAAGCCAAAAAATTGACCACAACATCCATTTCAACAATCTCATGAATTACACAGACATTTGCAATATCCTAGATGTGGTCAATTAGGGTCATCTGGTTCTCTCCAGTAAAATATGGGATGCTCTTAGTCTGTAGCTAGAACTAGATTTTGTGCATTGAGAGCTAGTAGGCTGCTACCAATGAAATTGACGTAGGGGTTGGGCTGTGCCATCCTTATTGGTCGAAGGACTTTAGTCGATTGAACAAAAGGCCTACCAGGTGGAGGTGCCGAAAATGTCTTGTTTTGGTGGAGATGGAGACCTTTGGGCTCTTCTTCCTCTCCTTACTCTTTTCGGGGATAAATGTAGATAGAAAAATAGTCCCTCCTCTCTAGTTCTTGACCTTTTTGTATTCTTCTCATGAACTTGAGTAGCTTGGACCGTTGACACCAGTGGGTCTGCCATTTTGGAGTTTCTAGATGTGTAATTTGAGAGTTTCTTACAAGCTGGGAACTTACAACAAGTGCACATCAATCTTGCTATAGTGAAATGAAGACTTTCATCCCACTTTGGACATGTGCAAAATCTATTGTTACAAAATCACAACACCCCTGAAGTTAGTAGCTTGATGAGTTAATATCTTCAATGCAACTACACAACATGGAGCATCTCTCAAAGTGTGGGACTTTGTGAGTTGAGAGAGCTCTCCAGATGAAGGCCAACTCCTATTCCTCTCTATTCATATGCACACATTTAGATTACAGAGGTCTATCCTAAATCCTATTCTAACTTTCCAAGGAGACAGAGTTGAAGAGAATGCAAGAATTAAAACCTAATATAATAGAGGTGATGCACAAAAGGAATGTTAAACATTTGCACTGCTTTTAAACAAAAACAATTAAAATGTAAAATAATATCCATACATAGATGACCAAGATTGCAATACGGGATCGAAGAAGTAATAAAACATAAGAGAGGGATGAAGAAGTAATAAAACATAAGAGAGGGATGAAATCATCCACAACTTATTCTATTACTCCAAGAATTGATACAAAGGCACAACAACATCCAAGAGGTAGAAATTGCATTACAATTTGGATGGAGGGGTTGAGACTCCATGAATTCACCTGTAGAGTAGAGAAGAAGGGAGGGCACAAAGAAAGAATGTCCAACCACTTGAAATTGTCCCTCTTGTATAATATATAGGAAGAATGAGAGAGAGAAAAGAAGGGAAAATCCAACCCTATTCCAACTTCCCCTAAAGGAGCATTGAATTCCCCTATCGCAATGATGAGTCCCACTACAACACCCATGCCCCCATCATTGTTCCTTGCTGGGCAAGAGAGGAGGCCCATTCTTCATCATGGTGGTAGGTGGGAGACTTGACAACCTTCGTAATGACGAGTCGAAGCATTAATGGCGGTAGGTGTGTTGAGATCTCTCTAAAATGTCCCCTCCCTTCGATTAAGAGCTTTTGATTGAAATATATGGCTTCCTCAAGGAATTTTGGGTCTAGAGTCTATTCGTGCAATCCACATGGTGGCCCCATGTATCTCACATTTGTCCCCTCCTCTTCATTATTGAAGTTACAAAGAGACACATGGCGGTTTTCGTGGGCCTGATCTATTTCTTTTGTATTCGCTTTAAGCCCCTCTTACATTAGTAGAGACATTATACTCCGACCGTGAGACATGTGGAGGCCTCATGCTCATTTGAAAAATGCACCCTAATTTTATCTTTGAAGTTGCGCCGATGAGGCATGTGGAGGTCTCCAATGGTCATTCTTTACTTTTCAACAACCGACTCTTCCTTTTTGGACCTCCGGGACATGTGAAACGTAGGTGTTAGTCTTGGGAGCCACTTTTGATCCACCCTTGAAGAGCACCAAAGAGCCACGTGGAGCCTTTTGCTTCCTTGCCTTATACTTAGCCGATTCGGGACCCAAGTGAACATTGTCTTCCTCGTCCCTTTGGTGAGTTAAAGGGGCCCACCATATATAATGCTAGAAAACCTCCTTTCGGGTGGGACCCTCATAGCTAGTTTCCCTAAAATGTGATGGTGGGACACATGGCATCATCCTCGGACCACTCCTCTATCTCCTTGTGTTTGGCTTAGTCCCCTTCTATCCGTGGGCCTTATGTTTGACCACTGACACATGGATGTTCAACGCACATTTGGGACATGCCTCTAGATTTTGCTTTTGAAATTGTGCTATCTTTGACATGTAGCTCCTTCCATTGGCCTGCTTCTTGTTTATACTTTTCAACAACCAACCACCCTCGCCTTTTGGGGGATTTGGGACACGTGGAGGGTCGGCTCTTGCTTGAGTCTCTAGTTTGGGTCACACCTTTGAAGTTGTGTTGATGAGACACGTGGTGCCATCCACCGGTTCTTTTATAATTAGCTGATTTTATAACCAGTTATGTCCCCTTCTTTGACTCTAGCCATGTGGCGAGTTGGTGCACGTTTGAGATCCATCTTCGAATTCTACTTTTGAAGGAGCACCGATTGGACATGTGGATGCTTCCATAGGCTCTATTCTACTTGGCCGATTTATTGGTTGGTCCCTTCCTTTTTGTATTGACTCCCGGCCATGTGGTGATTTGGTGCTCATTAGGAACCCTACCTTTGACCCCACTCCTGGCAAAAAGAAACCCCTGGGGATCGCGGGCCCGTACTTAAAAACTCGCACTACTTGCGAAAAGTTCAAAAAGTTCCAAAATCACCCGCCAAACTGCCATCCTGAATATACACTTGGGTAGAATTTCCTCTATGGCCCCTCCACGGCTTTGAAGACCCGCTTAGCAATGAAAAGTCATCCTTGGACCCACCGAACCGCATTTTCCACTTAGCAAAAGTATTCTTTCCCGGGCCCGCGGGCCCACTATTATAATTTGTGCCTTTTTTGAAAAGTTTAAAATGTCAAAATATCTCCTGTCGCCCATGCCACCTGTAATTTTCCTATTGGCAAAAAATCTTCCCTAGGCCCACAGGCCCGCTTTTTGGCAAACAATTCCTCCAAAGCCCACTCGACCCGTAATTTGAAAAATACGAAGAGTTAGAATGAATTCTTTAGATTTTCGGAAAGGTGAAGAAATTTCCTATGTGATGAAGATATTTTTAGGAAACCTTGAGTGATTAAATGTTAACATAATTTAGCATAGGCATATTTATTGCATTTTATTGCATTGTCTTTTATTTAATAATGTGCAACATGTGCACTCTAGTCTAGTGACTTGCATTCAATATTGGTATTAGTAGTAATTACATGTGCATGTGAGATGGGTCTTATCATCTCGTAGTTGGTGTCTGCTAGGGTGTCATGTCTATCCATATGAGGCTGTCTAATATCTATAAATATTACAGCTCTTGCATTGTAATGTAATCTGATTTCATGATCAATAATATTTGTGAGGCTTCCGTCCCTCTTTGGTCATTGCAATCTTATTCTATTCTATCATTTGGTATCTAAGCTATACCATTATTATCATTTGGTATCAGAGCAGGTTCTATCCAAGCAAGGTTGAAGAGGAGCACTATTGGAGAGGATCCATTGGAGAAGAAGATCTGCATCAAAGGAGAGCCATTGAAGCATCCCGCAGCCTCCATTCCTTCTAAGCATCCCTCAACTAAAATTTGACCTATCCACTTATTTGGAAGGTAAATTTTTTTAGTCATTGGTATAGCCAATTGATCTAACATATTGGCGGAATATTTCAGATTTGGAGATCTTTAAAAAAAAAAAAAAAGGGAGAAAGATCTTGAAAAAATTGCAGATCTAAAAAAAAAAAAAAGATTTGTGAAAAAAAAAGAGATCTTAAAAAAAAAAAAAAGGAGAGATCTTGAATTTTTTTTTGCAGATCTAAAGAAAAAAAAAGATCAGATCTAAAAAAAAAAAAAAAAAAAATCAGATCTGAAAGTGGAGGTGTGAAGAATTCGGGAGCAAAGGTTGAAGCAGTCCCGTCAACAAAATTCCAGCAGATAGCTCTTAGAAAAAGGACGTAACTTTTTCATACAATGTCGGATTGATGTGCTGTTTTTTTTTGGAAAGATAAGAAGGAGACACACAACTTTACAGTTTACATCATCTTCAGATTCAGCCTCTACATGTGACAAAAGTCTGTACAAGTCGGATCATTTTTTCTGAAAAAAATCAGATCTAGCTGGTAAATTGGTAAGATCTCAAAAAAAGATTCCGATTCTTCTGAAATTTTGTGGGTTTCAAGATAAATATTGTATGATGTTGCTGTCAAAATTTTAGAAAAACCCAGATCACGGTTTGTGAGAAAAGCTGAAAACAATATTCAGATTGTTTGTTTGGATCTTGGGAACAAACAGGTCAGCGGTTCGATTCCCACTCTCTCCATATTTTTTATTAAATTATTTTTTTTGGAAAATTTGGAGAAATTAATATTTTTTGGGAGATTTCTAAATTTAGAAGCTCACCAAACACATTTAGAGCCACCGCTAAATTTAGCGGAAAAACACCTATTGGGGGTAAAAAAATATTTTTGGCCTAAATTGTGTATTTTGTGATTCTAGACCCTTTTTTGTAAAGAGGGGGGACACAAAAACTTCATTTTGATGTACTTTTGGAGCATGTTGTAGTAATCTTGGTGCATAAAGTGAAAAAAAAAAAAAAAAAAAAAAAGTGCAAATTTTTCATTTTATGTTTGGTTCTATCACACGAGATCTTTGATCTCATAGCAGCGTTCGGTATATACGGTGCCTCTGGGAAGCGCTTACGGGTGATGCCGTCGCGACTACTACTGCACTTAACGCCTAACACAGCTGCCTAAACGTCGTCAGGCATCGACCCTATAAAATCGACAGGAGTAATAAAGACACAATACACTCACATTTGAGCCCTCCCATCCGTTTGTGCTTCAAGACAAACCCTCTCTCCGCATCTTGTCTAAGTACCACATACTAAATTATTTCACGTGCGTTAACACCTCTTTCCGTACTGATGGGTATATTGAAAGGGTGATCTTCTTCCACGTACCGATGGGTATATCGGAAGGGAGCGTATATAGAAAGGTTTGGTATATCGGCCTGACGGTATATTGAGAGGAGACCATAAACCTGGAGTGATAAGAGCCTTACCCTTTGTCGAAAATTCGAGTTTGAAAATTCAGATTGTAGAAATGGGTGCACAAGCACCAAAGTTCTTCTTGCCAGATTCACAACTGCTTAGAGGAGACAACTATGCTGCATGGAAACCGAAGATCAAGACATTACTTGAGTTTGAAGACCTATGGACAGTTGTAGATGGAAAAACAACAAGATCACTTGATGATGGAAGACAACAAGTTCAATTTGATAGGGCCAATCAAAAGGCCAAGTTGATCATCTTGTTTAGCATAACAGACGATGTGCAACCCCACATTAGAGATGCCACATCGGCCAAGGATGCATGGGATAAGTTGAGCACAGTCTATGAGGCAAAGAACAAGAATGCCATCCTCAACCTACTATCACAACTACATACTCTCAAGTTCAAGCACAATGAGAAGGTTGAAGTTTTTTTGAGATGAGTTGCTACTTTGAGGGCATCTCTATTGGCATTGGGAAAAGAGATAAGTGATGAAGACCTCGTACCAATTGTGTTGCGAGCACTTCCTCCTTCCTACAGAATCTTTGTGACAACTATCAATATGAGTGAACACACAGTCACCTTTGAGAAGTTGGTCAATCTACTCCAACAAGAAGAGGCAATGAACAACAAAGATCAGGAAGATGAGCAAGCACTATCTTCCAATCATAAAGGAAAGGGAAAATTTCAATCCAATAACAAGAAGTCCCAACAAAATCAAAGTCAACGAGACACCACCAAGAAGTGTCCCATTTGCAATAGAGGGGGACATGACATCAAAGATTGTTGGTACAATTCCTATAAAAAGGGTTCATCAAGCAATTCAAAACCCAATAACCATCAGGGTAACAATAATTCAAATAAAGGGAAGTCCAACAACAACAATCAAGGGCAGAAAAATGGTAATTGGCAAAGAAAACCCAAACAACAAGGGTACATTGCCGAACATGAGGATGATTCAGATGAAGGACACCACATGTATTCTGCTCAATTTGATGAAGAAACCAAGTCCACACAAGATATCTGGTATGTTGACTTGGGTGCAACTCGACACATGACTGGACGCAAGGATTGGTTCTACACACTACGTGACTCACCTAACAAGAACCATGTGTCATTAGGTGATGACTCATCATACAGTGTCAAGGGGATTGGAAACATTTCACTACCTCTTGGAAAGCATGACTGCAAAATCACAAATGTATTGTATGTACATGGGTTGACCAAGAATTTGCTATCAGTTAGTCAACTCCTTGATCACAACTTGAAGTTGGATTTTGACAGTAATAATGGAGAAAAAGTGTGCTTGATAAGAGATAAGTCAAGAGGTTCCAAGATTGTAGCAAGAGCCTCCAATGTGGGACGCATGTTCCAACTTGATTTTGTCCACAAGGATGATCAAGCTCTAGTGGCCAAAGACACACAATCTGCAGAACTATGGCATCACAGATATGGTCACATCAGTTTTGGATATCTCCAAACACTTCAAAAGGGCAACATGGTGAAAGGATTGCCTACACTCAAGCACAACATTGACAAGTGTCACAATTGCCTAGCTGGAAAGCAACACAGAGTACCCTTCCAGAAGAACACATATAGAGCTAAGGGAAAGCTTGATTTGGTGCACACCGATCTTTGCGGGCCCATGCAACCAAGTCATTCTAGATGTCAATACTTCATGCTTTGTGTTGATGACTACTCAAGAAATATGTGGATATATTTTCTAAGAAACAAGAGTCAAGCCTTTGAGACATTTCAGAAGTTCAAAGCACTTGTTGAGAATGAAGTTGGTCGCAAGATCAAAACTCTCCGCTCAGATCGAGGGGGGGAATTCACAAGCAATGAGTTCAAGACTTACCTGGAAGCTCATGGGATTCGTCGACAAATGCCTCCTACTCACACACCACAGCAGAATGGTATAGTTGAGAGAAGGAATCGTACTATCATGGAAATGGTGCGATGTATGATTGATGACTCAGGTTTAACAAAGACATTTTGGGCAGAAGCTGCAAGAACTACAGTCTATTTGTTGAACAGAGTGCCTAATAGCTCTTGAAGGAGTGACACCTCAAGAAGCATGGTCAAATCGAAAACCATCAATTGCACACCTAAGAGTATTTGGGTGTAAAGCTAGCATGCACATACCCAAGAAGAACAGGAACAAGTTGGATATGAAAGCTGAGAAACTGATATTCATTGGATACAGTGAAGAAGCACTTGGGTATAGATTATGGGATCCGAAAGCAAAGAAAGTATACACAAGTAGGGATGTTGAGTTCTTTGAGAAGAAACAAGCAGATGCTCCACTCAACGACTCAACAAACATGCAGAATACACCTCTTGTGAAGACAGAATTTGATGTTCCCACTGAAGATGACAGTGATGAATTAGATGATGGTGAAAACTTGGATCCACCACAAGCCAATGGAACAGCTAATAAGTTACCTAAATGGTATACTCAATTAATAAGAGATGCAAATTTGGATGAAGCACCTAGCACATCGTCCAATCCTGGACCTAGAACTCGCAGTCAAGCTCGTGAAGAGGTCAATTATGCCCTAATGAGCAGAGTTATTGAAACAGTTGAGCCATCTATAGTTCAGGAAGCCCTACAATCAAAAGCTTGGAAAGATGCCATGGATTCAGAGTATCAGTCAATGATGAAGAACAACACATGGCAACTTGTCGACCTTCCACCAGGGAAGAAACCCATTGGATGCAGATGGATATTCAAGACTAAGTACAAATCAGATGGGACTATTGACAAGTATAAAGCAAGGCTTGTAGCAAAGGGGTATGCACAACAAGAAGGCATTGATTATGAGGAGACATTTGCTCCCACAGCCAAGATCAAGACAATCAGGATGATCTTTGCTCTAGCTGCACAATTTGGTTGGAAAGTCCACCAAATGGATGTGAAAAGTGCCTTTCTTAATGGAGATTTGCAAGAAGAAGTCTATATGACTCAGCCAGAGGGTTATGTAATACCGGAAAAGAGATGATGGTATGCGAGACTCATAAAATCTCTATATTGCCTAAAACAGGCACCCCGGCATGGTACATCAAAATTGATGAGCATCTCATAAGTCATGGATTCGAAAGGAATCCTTATGACCCCAATATCTACCTCAAAAAAAGCAAGTGGGGAGATTGTCATTGTGGTTGTTTATGTCGACGATCTAGTCATTACAGGCGTTACGTGAAGATGATCGATGCAACAAAGAAGGATTTTAATCGATCATTCGACATGACAGATCTTGGGCTCATGCACTATTGTCTTGGGTTGGAAGTATGGCAAAAAGAGAATCATATCTTTGTGTCACAGTTGAAATACACCAAGACAACGCTCGAGAAATTCAAGATGATGGACTGCACTCCTATTGCTACACCTATGGAAGCGAGACTTCAGTTATCTCGTTCCGATCCATCACCACCGGTGAATGCAACTCTCTATCGGTAGTTGATCGGGAGTCTCATTTACCTGACATATACTAGACCAGATATCAACTTTGCAGTCAGCTATTTATCACGCTTCATGCAAGAACCAAAAATATGTCATTGGAAAGCAGCAAAGAGAATACTAAGATATCTAAAGGGTACAGTTGACCTTGGTCTAGAGTACAAGAAGAATGACAATTTCTTCTTGACAGGATATTCAGATTCAGATCATGCAGGAAACATGGATGATAGGAAGTCAACATCAGGCTTCGTCTTCTTTATGGGATCTGGACCGATATCATGGGGAAGCAAGAAATAGAACTTTGTTTCTCGCTCTTCTACAGAAGCAGAATATAGAGCTGCAGGTGAAGCTGTTTGTGAAGCAATATGGCTACGCCGAATACTGGAAGGAATTGGTCTACCACAATAGAAATATACTCCAGTATATGTTGATAATGAAGGAGTTCTAAAGCTTGTTCGCAATCCAGTATTTCATGAGAGAACCAAGCATATTGAAGTACAAGTTCATTTCATACGCGAGCATGTCTTGAAGCACAACATACAACTCCATTTCTGTCCTACAGCTGAACAGAAGGCAGATGTTTTCACTAAGTCACTTGCACGTGAAAAATTCACACTGTTCAGAGAGTTCCTCTCCACTTCATTGGAAACTATGCAAAATTAAGGGGGGGAATGTTAGCATAATTTAGCATAGGCATATTTATTGCATTTTATTGCATTGTCTTTTATTTAATAATGTGCAACATGTGCACTCTAGTCTAGTGACTTGCATTCAATATTGTTATGTTGGATAACATTCAATATTGGTATTAGTAGTAATTACATGTGCATGTGAGATGGGTCTTATCATCTCGTAGTTGGTGTCTACTAGGGTGTCATGTCTATCCATATGAGGTTGTCTAATATCTATAAATATTACAACTCTTGCATTGTAATGTAATCTGATTTTATGATCAATAATATTTGTGAGGCTTCCGTCCCTCTTTGGTCATTGCAATCTTATTCTATTCTATCATTTGGTATCTAAGCTATACCATTATTATCATTAAAATATATAAAAATCAAATTGAAGCACAAAAGGGGGAAAAAGGAGGTCAGTTGATCAAAAATAAGAGTGAGCTTATTTTAGACAACAAGAAATCATCTAGAGTATAGAAAAACATTAAAATATGATAAAATTTGTTTTGTTAATGAGATGGGAGCATAATTCTTCAAGCTAGTCATTATATCCGAAGGCATGTTTCAATAGATCATTCAAAGAAAACTATTTCCTTTGCACATTAATCCCAACTTAAGTTTGAATACAATAATTCTCCATGAAACGTTACAATCAATAGGAAAATGGAGCCAACATCCCATTTTCACGGTATAAAAGCTAAAGAAGTGAAATAAGTATTTAACTCATGACAAAATAGGTTAAGAAAACACTATTGAATGCACCAAACAAATTTACTATCTTCCAAGAACAAGGCCCATAAACAAAATTGGTGAAGAGGCCTATCTCAAAGAACATCATTTTAGAAAGAAGAGGAAAATAAAGAAGGATAATATTCATAAAAAGATATTAGTGGTGATTTTTTTCATGTATAAACTAGTAAGCAATATTTATTATTGTAACACTTTATAAAGGTTTACCACTTTTTTAATTGTCCATTTGATTGGCAATGTTATCATCTTAAAAAAATAAAATGAGGGAGATTTGTAAAATATAAGAAAATTGTGGAGTCTCGAGTCATTGTTAATACCATTCTTTACAAAAATAGGAAATGTGCCAAAAAAAAAGTAAAAAGAGGCCCATTATTAAGGATTGTAATTGAATAAGTACATGTTTCATAGAATATAATAAAGAATACATACCAAATAAAGGAGACTCTGCATACTAATAAAAAATAAGAAATAAAAAAGATATATCCAAAGATAAGGATGAATCACATCTATTGAATGATGACCTTGAATTTATCAAATTTCACCTAAGTACAAAATTATATTTCAACCTACACAAATTATCAAGTTATTGATAATTGAATAATATTAATGAATATAATTTTTGAAAAAAATGAAATGTTCATTTTAAATACAAAGTTTGTGTTGTTACTGATTCATTTTAAAGAAACTTCCTTAGGTATATATAGTTCATTCAAACTATTTTAACACTAAGTCATTAGTTCATAGCACGCGCACGTGCGCTTGTGTGAGGAACATGAGAAAGGAAAATAGTTTTCCCCAATATACATACAAAATGAGGATCATGAAATCATATCAAGAATAATAAACATAAGAACATAGATATGATGAGGACCATGAATACATAGGAAACACATAACAAACATTGTCATGAGCATGATAATTATCATAACAAAATGACAAGAACCACATAAGTATAATAGACATGGTTATGATAAGGATCATAGTAGACATGTAAGTTAAATGATCCCATCAAGGATATTATAACATCAAAAACATAATCCCGAAAAATACATAATCCCATTAGGAACACTATGCAAAAAGGCTTAATGAACATGAACATGATAAGGATAATAGAAAATTATAAAACCACATAATCAAAACACACACATACACACAATAAACATAAATAGTAACATAGCATAATAATTTAATATCATGTAAACCATGTACTAGTTAGATTTACAACATCATGTTTGCACATTCAAAATCATTGAAAACCCATATAACACTCATAATTTGTAAAAATGAACTTCTTCTTCAATTTTTAATTCTTAAACATATTTCCAATGATTTCTATATGTGGAAATAACAATTGATGAAAGAAAATTTGATTAAATTGATCCATGAATACTATAACCTCTTTTCATGTAAATATCATGTAAGATGTAAGGTGATACATCTTATATTTGTGATAAAAATAGGTGATATAGTACAATGAATTTAAAAAGATTATAACAACAACGAAATATAAATAGATATACAAAAGAAATGATTAAGTATCATAAGTATGACATGTACATAAGAACATCAAAAACATTATGCATATAATCTCAATGGACATGAGCATGATAAGGATCATGTAAATATAAAATCCACATAATCACAAAAACACATAAGCACTATAAAAATGAAATAGTGTAATTGAAATGTGTTGCATGCATTTTGTATAACAAAGCATTAATTACAAATAAAATAGTGAAATATTATAAGTAGTATCAAATAACAATATAATCATTTTAATTGACAAAGTGAACAACTATACTTTGTCACCATTAACAACTATCATAAGTCATTCATTCCCCATGGAAAAATCTCCCCACCCTTCCTTGTCTCCATCCAGTGTAGATATTGCTAGGGTTCCTTAAGTTTCTCTACATAGGTCTAATTTTGTTCCTTAAATTTATTAACATAAGGTTTCTTTACTTCCTTCTATTGCTTTACATGGGGCTTCTCTACTTCCTTTTTTTTTTTTTTCGAGACAAGGGATTCTCTCCTTCATGAATTTGGGATTCATTCACCATATTTGTATATGAATCAAAATGCATCTCAACTCTTAATTGGGGTAAAATAAATGATTTGGATTTAATGCCCAACTAAATATATATCATATAATGGGACATATGCACTAAATCAATTCCCAAGATAGTTGATGTGAGCTCAAAAGTAGAATCATCAAAATTTTACTTTTCCTTCAAATATATAATTTCTTACTTCAATGTGTTAATTTGAAATATTTGTAGCCTCATGGATTATATCACCTTATTATAACCTTGATTCAAAACTTATTATTATATTGATCATAATATTTATTATAGGTAGAAAATTTCATGAATAAAATATCCTTTTCTTAAATCTCATTACTCAATTATTTTTTAAATTTTTTAATAAATTATTATTTATCTTCAATACATTGTTATCATTATTAAATTTCATCTGTCTCCTTATCCATTTCATTCATATTTGCATTAAAAACTAAAACATAATTGAAAATTTCCCCACCTTCCTTAAATAGATTATTGAAACCCACGTATATGTCAATAAATGTATTATCCGGGCGAATCTAGTCAAGACACCTTAATGCAAGAAAACTAAAAATAATTTCTCATACCTTGAAACTATTACACTTTGAAATATTCTCATATAAAGTGTTGTATCTTTGTAAACTTCCATCACTTGTAGATTATACAACATTAACTAGAATATTGAAATTTTTGCCATACCTTGTTTCAAACTTTTCAGGGAAGTTTCCACCTTCATTTCACAATTGACATAAACTTTAGAATTTTTTTAGTGACTCTATAGAGATTTTAAAATACAAATATATTGTTGAAGAAAAGAACACAATAATATTTTCGTCACTAATATTCCTTCATTCATTTTCAACAGGAATATCATGCAATTATTGATCAAATTACACACAAACCATTAATGTTGCCACATATTCATCTCTAGATTCAAATGCCCATTTCATGTTCTTCATTACAAATTTCCATATTTGATGTGATATCATTGTATAAGTGGGATTATCCACATGTTTAGGATTGTCAAAAATCAAAGTAATGATATCCCTAAATGTTCTCCTTATAGGGTTTTAGAACCGCGTAATTGGACTAGAGTCTCCACTTGTCCTTTATGTCATGTTCAACAATTTTTGTAATTTTCATGGCTTAAATTGAATACTATGTATAATAGGACCTAGTTAACTAAGTAATGGAATTGGAATAAATGATGTTTCCATTTTTGATGCAATAATTTTGCATTTCTAATTCTTTATATAAATCATAACTTAATGGTTCCTTATCTTTCTCCTTTGTGTTGACATCTTCATTTCTAGAAGAACATCATCTATAAGTACAATTTTACTATATTTGGAGAGAGGTTTTCTACCTTTCAAAGGAATCAAAGGTGAAAATTCCCCATCATCCTTAGTATTAGAATAAAGGTTCCCATTAACTCTTCTAGTAGTCATGGCATTAAAATTTACATAGAATTGTTCAATTGTAAGAGTACCAACATTGTTCTTAAACTGGTACATGCAAGGATGGTTAGGAGTTTTTATATCTAATAAATTTGACTAAATAAAATAATTTAATATCATATCATATAAATAACAAGTAAAACTTCGAGCCTTTTGTTGAAATATTTTATGCAATTGATCTTTGAATATATAAGAAACATATGCAACCTAGTTTAACCTTTCCCCTTTCATTTAAAAAAAAATAGACAATCATCTACATGGATATCTCAAAGTATTCCTTTCGGATAAGTGCACCAAGTTGGGGACAAAAAGGGGTAGTGGACATCATATTGCAAAAACAGCAAAACCTTAGCTTGTAGGGATTATTAGTAATACACACACTCAAAATTAGAAAAAGTTATCTAAATATGAATCGTAGCGTCCAAAATCTAGTTTCCAAAATGCTATTTAAAAAAAAAAAGAATAGACAAGTTTAGCCATATTAAACAATCAAAATTCTATGACTAGGTTTTTTTTTTGAAAAGACCTATAAGATTGTAGTCTATTTGCCCGCAATTTGGATGACTAAAACTTGTTATTTTTTTTTCCTTTGGTGAAAAGTTAGATGCCACTATCTATCTTGGGATGGATTTTATTTTGTATTTTTCAAGTATTATTTTTTTATGATTTTTTCCATGAAAGTGGTCTGAAATTTTTTAGAAAATGGAGCACTTTCTGTTTTCCCGCCATAACTACATCAAAATATATCAAAATCATTTTTTTTTGAATGTGTATAGAATTTTTCCACGCTTGAGATGGTACATGTTTTATCACATTATGATAAGTGAAAAAATTTGCAGTATTAAACGTACACATGAACATTCATGAGAAAAAGTGTCTTAAATACCTACGGTTAGTAAAAAACTATAAAATAATATTTATCTTATTCTATTCACTTTAAAATCAATATTTCTACGAAGCTAAATATTTCCCCTACCGATGGTACCATTTTTGTGACATGTTTTTAATTTTTCGGCATGGTTCAAGTCCATGGAAGAGAAAATTTAAACTTTTTGGCCTTTCACATGCCAAAATGACCTCCCAAAGCTCTGGTTTGGGAAAACCAAAGATTTCTTGAGCCTTGAGGGTTAGATTTGATGATATAGAAATAAACACAATCTTGGTTTGAATAACAATACTACGATTGCACTTCATAAACCATGATTGTGGTTTATAAAGTGAGATCATGGTTATTAAATCATATTTACACATATCCCAACATTTGATTTACCATGTGATTTTTATTATCGACCTTATTGTACAAACTACTACAATTTGTTTTTCACTTTCTGCATGTTTTTCTTATCATCGGAAGCAAAACATCATGGGAGACAAGAAAAGTCAAAAAAGGAAATCAATAACTAAAAAAACCTGGAAGAATTAGACACAAAAATATTTCAAGATGCTGAGTGAATGTGGAAACTTCATGAATCAAGAAGAGGTTCATCTTCAACCCCTACTATTGTAAGCAATGAGGAACCAAGTAATGTTTCTACTTGTTAATGTTGAAGATGAATTAAATACTCGTGATGAAGATGTTTTTACTATCAATGTTGAAGATGAATTAAATACTCATGATGTAGTTGATGTTGAAATTGAAGGAGACAATGAAAATGTGAATCAAGAAATTCAGGTTGAAACCGTAGACAAGAAAAATTTGACAAAAACACCTCCTAGGATTTTACGTAAGAGACCTAATTATTTAATTGAAATTGATGATAAAATTTTGTAACCAATTTCTGTAAACTTTATGAATGGAAAAGAAGAATGAAAGCCACTAAAATTTGGGATAATTATTTTGAAATTGTTGGTTAGTTTGTTGAAATTGAATAAAATGAGACCTAAATTAAACACCTTAGGATTGAAAACATATAATATATGTGGTCAAACCTCTATAATTTTTGAAAACCTTCATGATACATATCACATTGTTGGTGTCAAGAGACGCACAAGGGATAGTAATGTTGTGCGTCATGTACTTGCTACTAGTGTTATAAGTGAATCAACAAAAAAATGTTTGATTAGGAAAACAAGTCGAATGTTGAAATTTAATTGAAAAACTCTAATGAAAGAAATTGAAAGACATAATATCCTTTAATCACTCAATAAAACTGATTTTTGGGTATTTTCTACTAGAGCACCACGTAAAGAAAAAGATATATCTGATGCTATAAGAGAAGTTGTTATTAAATTTTAACATGATAACACTAGAGTTTCACCTAATATAAGAGATGTTGTAAAACAAAGAGTTGGTACTACTAATTGCGAACCACATCCAAAAAATTTATTAGATACCTTTTAAAGATTTGTGAGGAACCTGGTTCTATATATAACATGGACATTTGATGGCTTCTAACCACAATTGTGGATTCAAAGATTTAGAGTGGACCATACAGCTTTTATGCTCTTTCAAGGACATATTTTTATGTTCTACCACAATATTTTGCTTTGGAGTGTAAGGCACTATCTAATGTAGATCAATACTCTATACAGTGCACAAGTGCTCAAATTTGTTGCTAACATACTCCCCCACATTATCTTTTCAAAGAATAGTAATTATTTTACAGATTGATTCTCAACAAGTGCCTTGAAGTTCAAAAAGTAATAAACCACTTCATATTTTTACCTAAGGAAGGAGACACATGTATATCTGGACAATTTATCTATAAAGGTGAGAGCATATTTGGACCTAGTGAAAGAAGGATGGGGAAAACCCCATATGACATCAATGTGAATCAAATCTAAAGGTGATGAAGCTCCCAAATATTTTCCCTTGTCAAATTTCCCTTCATGGTGTTTTCCAATAGCACAACCCTTGTAAAGTCCCTTTGAGAAATGAATTCTAGGAAATCCTATAACCATGTCATGCTTACTTGAGTTGCTCAAGGTAGTGGTAGTTAATAAGGTCATATTGCTCATTCCATAATCTATTAACTCCATATGAATATGTGAGAAATGTAGTAGGGGAAACATCAAGTAAAAAATGTGAGAATATCTATAACTTAGTATGGTGATCTTCCTTTCCCATTGATTTTGTTTTATCATTATGTAACTCCCTAACCTCAATCAAATCTAGATCAAATAATACTCACATGCCCTTCCCTATATGATTCATTTGATACACTGATAGGAGATTAGTTGAAAGTGAAGGTACACTAAGAACATTTGAAAATTTTCCACCTTTGACTTAAAAATACCCTATCCCTAAAACCGTGGCTAGATTATCATCACCCAAAGTAATGGACGACATGTTGCAGGGATATAATGAAGAAAAATCAACCGGTGATGAACCCATATGGTGTGAAGCACCGAAGTTGATAACCCACAAAGGGGTAAATGAGGATGTAACTGAAACTAGTTACTTTCCCTTATGTTTCTCTTTATCCTTTTCCATTTCCTTAGTAAATTCTTGATTGATGAATATTGTTTGATAGATTCGAGACCCCTATCTTACATCGTTACATTTACCAACTCATTTAATTTACTAGGTTTTTCATATTGATTTAATGCTAGTTATACATTATGTGGTTGCTTTATAGATTATTGACATTTATTAAATACTATTTAATATTTATAAAAAATTGTCATAAATTACTCTTGTTTCATAGGTGGAATTTGAGGCACATTGTGCTAATAAAAACTGTTGTGATACTTATTACTAGTTTATTGTACCCCATCTATTATGGATACTAACCGAATGAAAATTAAATGGATTTTCCTATATATATGATGGATGAATGACAAATCTATTTCATATTGTGATCATTAATTATGATGATTCTGCTTTGGAGGTTATCATGGAATAACTTGGATGAATTATATGTTTTGATATACTATAGGAACATATGTGATATTTTGGATAGTTATCTCATTTGGATGTTGGTTGCTTTATAGATTTGGATTGTTAATCATAAGTGAAATAATTATTGATTGTTGTATAATTGGAATGAATGTCCATTATGGATTTGGTTGTCGTTATATTTGATTATTTCTTTGATTTACTATTTATCGACCATGTATGTTTAATGCTTGAATTATGTGTTGATTACAAGAAACAAAGGAGAACGTGGGTTTAAGGGTGGTACTTCAAGTCGCGAGAGCGGTTGACCTGGGTTGAGTCTGTAGCCATGCTCGATTGTGTGTACATAGAATATTCATGTTTGGGCACCATGGGTGATATGTAATTGTAATTATGTTCATTTTAATTTTTGTAATCTTGTATTGAGCTATTTTAGGGACCTAATGGTCCCTACATGTTTTATTGTGTTTTAAGTTAATTAATTATGTTTTTGTAGTTTGGGACCACCTAATTGTCATTTGGGTGGGCCCCACCTCCTCAACCCTTGTGCCACTTAGCCCAATCTTGAATTTGGGCTAAATGTGGAAATTTTGGGACCTATTTTCACATGTGGGTTCCCCTATAAAGAAAATTCCTAAATATATTTTGGAGGTAATCTCGAAAATTCCCTACAATGAAAATAAATCCAACACCCTACAAATTTACTTTTGTAATTTGAGGCATGCATCCTCTCTCTCCCATGGGCTAAGACAGAGGTCGCATGTCCTCCATATGTTGGAGATGGTATGTGATGATGCTAATTGGTTGGGAGGTAACCGATCCCTTTCTTGTTGTCTTATGAAGACTATTTTTGGAGTGGAAACTTGCAGATTTTGCTTGGAGTTTGGAGAAGAAATGTTAAAAATTTTGGCATGTTGTTCCCCATTTTGGGAGGCTTATCCTCTTTCATTTTATTATGCTTTTGTAATGATGTTGTAACCATTGTTAAAGGTCTGTTGGGGTGTGGAGCCTATTTTTGGTATTCTTGAATCGGTGTTAAAGTCTTTGGAGCTCGAACGGTTAAGTTTGGAGACTTTAAGAGCATTCTACAGTCGTTTGCTATGGCGTTCTTTGTGTAGTCGCCGTGCCATTCTTTGTGATGTTCTTTGTTAACATGATGTTAATTATTTGTTAATTTGGGACAATTTTTCCAGCCGTGGGAAGTTGAAAGATCGTGACTTTCAAACTTCTAGTGTTGTCTTTAGGACTTCTTAAGAGGATTTTAATCCTATAAATAGAGGTGTTAGGGTATCTAGAAGATATCTTGAGTGTTTATGAGGTCTTGAGTATTAATGATCAAGAGGCGATCAAGAGTGATCAAGGTTATACAATTGGGTGTTAATTGTGGTTTAGATGTGGTTTAACATCTTAGGCATTTTGTTGTGAGTTAATAATTGAGAGAAGACTGTGAGAGTTGTTTTACTCTTGTTGATAATAAAATCTTAGCAAGTTCTTGGTGTAGGTAGCCCACATTGGGTGAACCATGTTAAATCTTGTCTTGTCTTCTTTTGTGCATTATTCATTTATGTTGTTATATTTCTGCAAGTATAATTTTGCTATATAGTTTCCTACTGCTGTGGTTTGAGGAATTGTTTCCGCATATTTGTTCTCTAATTCCTAACAATTGGTATCAAAGCTTTGGTGGTTTTTTGCTGAAGTTGTAAATCACAGGAAAGTTTAGCTTGAGTGGGAGCTATGGCAGATGAGGGTAGATCAAGGGTTGAGAAGTTCAATGGGTAGAACTTTGGTTTGTGGAAGATGCAAATGGAGGATTACTTATATCAGAAGGACCTCCATGTTCCTTTGGCTAGAAAAGCAAAGAAACCTACAACCATGTTGGATGAGGATTGGGAGTTGCTAGATAGAAAGGTGCTTAGGGAAATTCATTTATGCCTTGCATCTTCGGTTGCTTTCAACATATCATAGGAGAAGACCATGGAAGGTCTCATGAGTGTGTTGGGGAAGTTATATGAAAAACCCTCTGCCTCTAATAAAATATTTTTGATGAAAAAGTTATTTAATATGAAGATGTCTGAGAATGGTTCTATTTTTGATCATTTGAATGAATTTAATACGGTTTTGAGTATGTTAAACTTGGTAAAAATTGACTTTGATGATGAGGTCAAGGCTTTGTTGATTTTGTGCTCCTTGCCAGATATCTGGGACAACTTGGTTATGGCTATAAGTAATTTAGTCTCTAATAACTAAAAGTTGAAGTTTGAGGATGTAATAGGTGTGATCCTAAGCGAGGAAATGCGAAGGAAGAGCATCGAGAGATTCTTCTACTTCTAGAAACACTTTGATGGTGGAGAGTAGAGGGAGACAAAAGAATAGAGGGAAAGGTAATCGTGGGAAGTCGAATGATCGCGAAAGGTCAAAGTCCAAGAGTAAGTTAGAATGTTGGCATTGTGGGAAGGTTGGTCATGCTAAGAAATATTGTTGGGATCTTCGGGATAATAAAAACAAGGAGGAAACTAAAGAGGTAAATTTGGTAGCGGGTGATGTTTGTCAAGATGTCTTAATTCTTTCTTTAGATAATATTGCTGAATCTTGGGTGTTAGATTTAGGGGCTTCTTTCCATGCCACCCCACATAGACATTACTTTACTAATTTTTTTCAAGGTGATTTTGGACATGTATATCTTGGTGATGATGAACCATGCAACATAGTAGGGAAAGGTTGTGTTCGGTGAAAATATAGAATGGGAACACATGGCTACTTAAGGACGTCAGGCATGTGCCTAAGTTGAGGTGGAACTTGATATCAGTGGGACAGCTAGGTAGTGATGGTCTGTACGGTCAGTTTTATAGTGGATTCTTGGAAGGTTACCAAGGGAGCTCTTGTGGTTGCAAGAGGTAAGAAAACTGGTACTTTGTATTTAACCAGTGGTGCTGATTATTGTAATTTAGTTGTTGTAGATGGAGATGTAACTTTGTGGCACTAGAGACTCAGTCATATGAGTCATAAGGGCATGCAGATTATAAAGGACAGGTTGCCGGATTAAAGGAGTTAGATTTGGACTTCTGTGAGGATTGTGTTTATGGGAAACATAAAGCGGGTAAGATTCCTCACGGTTGGACCTACCAGGAAGGAGGGTAAGTTGGAGGTAGTGCATATAGATGTATGGGGGCCAGCTAAGGTAAAATCGATTGGTGTTTCATGTTATTACGTCACTTTCATTGATGATGCAACTAGAAAATTTTGGGTATATTGTATTAGAAAGAAATGTGATGTGTTTGAAACTTTGAAAAGATGGAAAGCCTTGGTTGAGAATGAAACAAGTCTCAAGTTGAAATGTGTCAGTTGGATAATGGAGGGGAATATTGCAGCAATGAATTTGTTGATTACTGTTTGGTAAATGGGATCCACAGAAAGAACGGTTCCAAACACTCCACATGAAAATTGAGTGTCAAAGAGAATGAACACTACAATCATGGAGCGTGCTAGGTGCATGAGGTTATATGCGGTCTGCCACTCATGTTTTGGGTGGAAGCAGTAAGCCCAACTATTTATCTGATTAACAGAGGACCATTTATGGCCTTATATGGAGGTATACCTAAGGAGGCTTGGTCAGTAAGAAAATTGATTACTTATTTCTTAGAGTATTTGGATGTGAGGTATTTTTTCACATTGATAAAGATGATAGGACCAAGTTAGAGGATAAGTCTGAGAAATGCACCTTTGTTGGATATGGTGAAGATGATTTTGGTTTCCATGTTTGAAGTCTTAAAGATAAGAAAATATTTTGGTCTAGAGATATTGTCTTTAATGAAAAAATCATGTATAAAGATCAGTTGCAGGAATAGAAAGAGGAATCAAAGAAAGAATACACAGTGTTAGAGGACATTGTAAACAACAAGGTGTCCAAGGGGCCGTTCAGTACAACATGTTCTAGCATAGCCAATTCAGGTACCTACTCATCAGGAACCCCAAACTCCTAAGGTGAGAAGGTCTTCTAGGGTAAGAAGGGAACCTAAATGATTTAATCCATATTTGAATTATTTATTGCTCACTGACAGTGGAGAGCCAGAGTACTTTGAGGAAGTAGTGCAAGTGGATGCCAGGAAGAAATGGGAGCAAGCCATGGATGAAGAGCATAGATCTCTTATGGAAAACCAGACTTGGGATCTGGTGGAGCTACTTGGAAAGAGAGCATTGAAAAACAAGTGGGTGTATAGAATTAAAGAGGAAGAAAATTCCCGAACATATTTTGGAGGTAATCTCTAAAATTCCCTACAATGAAAATAAATCCAACACCCTACAACTTTACTTTTGTAACTTGAGGCATGCATCCTATCTCTCCCATGGGCTAAGACAGAGGTCATCATGTCCTCCATATGTTGGAGATGGTATGTGATGATGCTAATTGGTTGGGAGGTAACTGATCCCTTTCTTGTTGTGTTATGAAGATTATTTTTGGAGTGGAAACTTGCAGATTTGGCTTGGAGTTTGGAGAAGAAATGTTAAAAATTTTGGCATGTTGTTCCCCATTTTGGGGAGGCTTATCCTCTTTCATTTTATTATGCTTTTGTAATGATATTGTAACCATTGTTAAAGGTCTCTGTTGGGGTGTGGAGCCTATTTTTGGTATTCTTGAATCGGTGTTGAAGTCTTTGGAGCTCGAACGGTTAAGTTTAGAGACTTTAAGAGCATTCTGCAATCGTTCTTTGTGACATTCTTTAAGTCGATGTGCCATTGATGTGATGTTGCTTGTTAACATGATGTTAATTGGTGTTAATTTCGGGACAATTTTTCCAGCCGTGGGAAGTTGAAAGATCGTGACTTTCAAACTTCTAGTGTTGTCTTTAGGACTTCTTAAGAGGATTTTAATCCTATAAATAGAGGTGTTAGGGTATCTTGAAGATATCTTGAGTGTTTAGGAGTTCTTGAGTATTAATGATCAAGAGGTGATCAAGAGTGATCAAGGTTATGCAATTGGGTGTTAATTGTGGTTTAGATGGTTTAACATCTTAGGAATTTTGTTGTGAGTTTATAAGCGAGAGAATACTTTGTGAGAGTTGTTTTACTCTTGTTGATAATAAAATCTTAGCAAGTTCTTGGTGTACGTAGCCCACATTGGGTGAACCATGTTAAATCTTGTCTTGTCTTCTTTTGTGCATTATTCATTTATGTTGTTATATTTCTACAAGTATAATTTTGCTATATAGTTTCCTACTGCCGTGGTTTCAGGAATTGTTTCCGCATATTTGTTCTCTAATTCCTAACAATTGGTATCAAAGCTTTGGTGGTTTTTTGCTGAAGTTGTAAATCATAGGGAAAGTTTAGCTTGAGTGGGAGCTATGGCAGATGAGGGCATATCGAGGGTTGAGAAGTTCAATGGGTAGAACTTTGGTTTGTGGAAGATGCAAATGGAGGATTACTTATATAAGAAGGACCTCCATGTTCCTTTGGCTGGAAAAGCAAAGAAACCTACAACCATGTTGGATGAGGATTGGGAGTTTCTAGATAGAAAGGTGCTTAGGGAAATTCATTTATGCCTTGCATCTTCGGTTTGCTTTCAACATATCACAGGAGAAGACCATGGAAGGTCTCATGAGTGTGTTGGGGAAGTTATATGAAAAACCCTATACCTCTAATAAAATATTTTTGATGAAAATGTTATTTAATATGAAGATGTCTGAGAATGGTTCTGATTGCTGATCATTTGAATGAATTTAATACGGTTTTGAGTATGTTAAACTCGGTAAAAATTGACTTTGATGATGAGGTCAGGGCTTTGTTGATTTTGTGCTCCTTGCTAGATAGCTGGGACAACTTGGTTATGGCTATAAGTAATTTAGTCTCTAATAACTCAAAGCTGAAGTTTGAGGATGTAATAGGTGTGATCCTAAGCAAGGAAATGTGAAGGAAGAGCACCGAGAGATTCTTCTACTTCTAGAAACACTTTGATGGTGGAGAGTAGAGGGAGACAAAATAACAGAGGGAAAGGTAATCGTGGGAAGTCGAATGATCGCGGAAGGTCAAAGTCCAAGAGTAAGTTAGAATGTTGGCACTTTGTGGGAAGGTTGGTCATGCTTTAAGAAATATGGTTGGGATCTTCGGGATAATAAAAACAAGGAGGAAACTAAAGAGGTAAATTTGGCGTGAGGTGATGTTTGTCAAGATGTCTTAATTCTTTCTTTAGATAATATTGCTGAATCTTGGGTGTTAGATTTAGGTCCTTCTTTCCATGCCACCCCACATAGATATTACTTTACTAATTTTTTTCAAGGTGATTTTGGACATGTATATCTTGGTGATGATGAACCATGCAACATAGTAGGGAAAGGTTGTGTTCAGTGAAAATGCAGAATGGGAACACATGGCTACTTAAAGACATCATGCATGTGCCTAAGTTGAGGTGGAACTTGATATCGCAGGAAAGATAGGTAGTGATGATGGCACATCGGTGCTTTATATTGGATTCTTGGAAGGTTACCAAGGGAGCTCTTGTGGTTGCAAGAGGTAAGAAAACTAGTACTTTGTATTTAACCAGTGGTGTTGATTATTGTAATTTAGTTTTTGTAGATGGAGATGTAACTTTGTGGCACCAGAGACTCAGTCATATGAGTTATAAGGGCATGCAGATTATAAAGGACAGGTTGCCGGATTAAAGGAGTTAGATTTGGACTTCTGTGAGGATTGTGTTTATGGGAAACATAAGCGGGTGAGATTCCTCAAGGTTGGACCTACTAGGAAGGAGGGTAAGTTGGAGTTAGTGCATATAGATGTATGGGGGCCAGCTAAGGTAAAATCTATTGGTGGTTCATGTTATTACGTCACTTTCATTGATGATGCAACTAGAAAATTTTGGGTATATTACATTAGAAAGAAATCTGATGTGTTTGAAACTTTCAAAAGATGGAAATCCTTGGTTGAGAATGAAACAAGTCTCAAGTTGAAATGTCTCAGTTAGATAATGGAGGGAATATTGCAGCAATGAATTTTTAGATTACTATTTGGTAAATGGTATCCACAAGCAAAGAATACGATTCCAAACACTCCACAGAAAATGGAGTGTCGAGAGAGAATGAACAAGACAATCATGGAGCGTGCTAGGTGCATGAGGTTACATGTGGGTCTGCCGCTCATGTTTTGGGTGGAAGCGGTAAGCACAACTATTTATCTGATTAACAAAGGACCATCTATGGCCTTAGATGGAGGTATACCTAAGGAGGCTTGGTCTGGTAAGAAAACTGATTACTCATTTCTTAGAGTATTTGGATGTGAGGTATTTGTTCACATTGATAAAGATGATAGGACCAAGTTAGAGGATAAGTCTGAGAAATACACCTTTGTTGGATATGGTGAAGATGATTTTGGTTTCCGTGTTTGAAGTCTTAAAGACAAGAAAATATTTTGGTCTAGAGATATTGTCTTTAATGAAAAAATAATGTAGAAAGATCACTGCAGGAATAGAAAGAGGAATCAAAGAAAGAATACAGTGTTAGAGGACATTGCAGACAACAAGGTGTCCAAGGGGCCATTTAGGTACAACATGTTCTCGCATAGCTTGAGCCTCAGTACCTACTCATCAGAACCCCAAACTCCCGAGGTGAGAAGGTCTTCTAGTGTAAAAGGGAACCCGAATGATTTAATCCATATTTGAATTATTTATTGCTCACCGATAGTGGAGAGCTAGAGTACTTTGAGGAAGCAAGTAGGTGGATGCCGGGAAGAAGTTGGAGCGAGGCCATGGATGAAGATCATAGATCTCTTATGGAAAACCAGACTTGGGATCTGGTGGAGCTACCCGAGGGAAAGAGAGCATTGCAAAACAAGTGGGTGTATAGAATCAAAGAGGAAGATGAAGGCAGGAAATGATACAAGGCTCGATTGGTGGTCAAAAGATTTGCACAGAAGAAAGGTATAGAATTTGATGAAATATTTTCTCCGGTTGTTAAAATGACTTCTAGTAAGACTGTTCTTATTTGAGCTGCAGTAGAATACCTACACTTAAAACAGTTGGATGTGAAGACTACATTCCTTCATGGTGAGTTAGAGGAGGAATTGTATATGCAGCAGCCACAGGGTTATGAGGTTAAAGGGAAGGAGAGGTTAGTGTGCAAATTGAAGAAGAGCTTGTATGGCCTAAAACAAGCTCCACGATAGTGGTACATGAAGTTTGATAGTTTTATGCAGGAGCAGGGTTACTCCAGGTGTCACTCAGACCATTGCATGTACATCAAGAATTTTCTTGATGGTAGTGCTTGTATGTAGATGATATGCTTGTTGCAGGGAAGAACATGCAGGAAATAAAGGTACTCAAGAAGCTAGGTGACTCCTTTGCTATGAAGGATTTGGGGGCAGCAAAAAAATCCTTGGTATGAGAATAAATCAGAATAGGAAGGAGAGGAAGCTGGTATTATCTCAAGAAGAGTACATAAAGAAGGTCTTGGAGAGGTTTAGTATGCAGGATGATAAATTGGTTGGTACTCCTTTGGCAGGTCACTTTAAATTATCAAAGGAGTAGAGTCCCAAGACTGAGGAGGATAGAATCTAGATGTCTAGGGTACCATACTCATCAACAGTTGGTAGATTGATGTATGTTATGGTATGCACTAGGCTTGATATTTCCCATGCAGTGGGAGTAGTGAGCAGTTTTATGAGTGATCCGTGTAGAGAGCACCTTGTGCAGTGAAAGTGGATCCTTCAGTATTTTAGAGGGACCATGGTAGTAACATTGTGTTTTGGTGGATCAAACACTAGATTACGTGGATATGTAGATTCGTATATGGTAGGAGATTTGGACAACAAGAGGAGCACGACAGGTTATGTATTTATGGTTGGTGATACAATGGTGAGCTGGATTTCATAGTTACAAAAGGTTGTGGCTTTGTCAACCACAGAAGCTGAGTATATATCTACCACAAAGGCAAGCAAGGAGATGATTTGGCTACAATAGTTGCTTGATGAGTTGGGTCATAAGCAGGAAGTTGGGAGACTACATAGTGATAGTCATAGCGCTATTCATTTGGCGAAGAACTCCACTTTCCACTCTAGGACGAAGCACATTCAGTTGAGATATCATTTCATCAGACAAATTTGGAAGAAGATAAGTTGAAGCTGAAAAGATTCATACCAGTTAAAATCCTGTGGATATGATGACCAAGGCAGTCACAAGGGAGAATTTGAAGTTGTGTTCAAATTTGATTGGCCTTCATGGTTGATAATGAAGGGTTAAGAACTTTTCTCAGTGGAAACAGTCTCTAAGTGGGAGATTGTTGGGGTGTGGAGCTTTTTTGGTCTTCTCGAATCAGTGTTGAAGTGTTGGAGCTCAAACAGTTAAGTTTGGAGACTTCAGGAGCATTCTGCAGTCGTTTGCTATGATGTTGTTGTGTAGTCGTTGTGTCATTGTTGCGATGTTGCTGTTAACATGCTTTGTTAATTGGTTGTTAACATCAGGGAAAAATTTTCAGCCATGGGAAGTTGAAAGATCGCGACTTTCAAACTTCTAGGGTTGACATTATGACTTCTTAAGAGGATTTTAATCCTATAAATAGAGGTGTTAGGGTATCTTGAAGATATCTTGAGTGTTCAAGAGGTCTTGAGTCTTAATGATCAAGAGGTGATCAAGAGTGATCAAGGTTATGCAATTGGGTGTCAATTGTGGTTTAGATGTGGTTTAACATATTTGGAATTCTGTTGTGAGTTCATAATTGAGAGAAGACTGTGAGAGTTATTTTACTCTTGTTGATATTAAAATCTGAGCAAGTTCTTGGTGGACATAGCCCACATTGGGTGAACCACGTTAAATCTTGTCTTGTCTTCTTTTGTGCATTATTCATTTATGTTGTTATATTTCTGCAAGTATAATTCTGCTATATAGTTTCCTACTACTATGGTTTGAGGAATTGTTTCTGCATATTTGTTCTCTAATTCCTAATAGTCTCCTATATTGGGATGAATCTTTTATCTTTCACTCAAATATTTTGAGTCATTTTATTCTCTTTTGAGAAGGAATATTGGTCTATTGTAATCTTGATACTTCCATGTTGTAATAAAATTTTACCCTTGCTTTTGATTTTGTTTGTAAATCTTGTTTTAAGGAAGTTATGTGGGTATGCTTGTATTCATTCAAAGACATATTGTATGGCTTGGCTATGAGATGGAAAGTTTGTATTATCATTTGTAATAATTGAAGATTTTGAAGAAATGAAGGATTTTTAGTACATGGAATGGGTTACCTTCATTCTATAGGTGTTTCCTATTAGATTAAGAGAAACAAGTTCCTTACTATTAGTTCATTTTTCTATACCATGTTGAATTATTTACATGAGTCATGGAAATAAAGAGAACACATTTTGTTGTGGCATTTTATTAGTATATGTTAACAAAGGGATGCATATTGCTTGTAAGACAAAGTTATGTGAAAAGAAACAAAATTAGTTACTTGGGTTTTAAGAAATTTTATTAGCATATATATGAAAATAATGATTCTTTTTTAAAATCTCTTTTGAATGTTGGCTAGTAAAATTAAACTTGTTGGCTCCCTTTGGGAATTTCAAGATATATAGCTCTCATTGTTTAATGTTAAAGTAAATAAGTGCTTTGCTATTATCAAAAGGGTAGTGTTTGATCTTGGTGAAAAGCTTTAAATCTACTTCTTGAAAGTTAATTCCATTTTATTCTATTTGATGAAATTGTATCCCCATAAAATAAAATAAGATTTAGGGAGCCTATAATAAACTAGTTGTTAAGGTAAACTCCCCCTTAGTATCTCGAATAAACATTAAAGTCGAAAATAAAGAGTGACCTTATGTTTCACACACACACACACGCGCGCACACACACGCATGTACGCGCGTGCGCACACACACACACACACACAAGAGAGAGAGAGAGAGAGAGAGAGAGAGAGAGAGAGAGAGAGAGAGAGAGAGAGAGAGAGAGAGAGAGAGAGAGAGAGAGAGAGAGAGAGAGAGAGAGTTCCTTATAGAAACATATATACAAATATGTTCCATTTTAGTTATGATGGTATATTGTCACAAAGTGAGAAATGTAATAACCTGAAATGGGGTCATTTCTTTTATAAAATGATATCTATATGTATTTTTCAACATTAATATACATAAACACACACACACACACCTATATTATATATATATATATATATATATATATATATATATATTTCCATATTTAAATAAAAAATGAAATCACTCAGACTTGAGTGTTTCATTTTTGGTTTTACACAAAAGGAAGGGAGGAGGGTTTGGGGAGAGGTCATGGCCTACCTCGCACCCTCCCCCTATCCTACATTTTGGTCGTGTGGCCGTAACCACACCACTATGTTGTGTGGCTATGTACACAACACCGCGCCTCCTATGTCTTCCAACTATCAGTAGCTTTGACTTCCCACCTCTACCTTCCCCTTCAAAGACCTCCTATGACCATGTGCCACCCTCCTCCACAAAATCTAACAGCCATTCTCCACAAGGTTCAAGAATGTTCTCTTGCATTTTTGCATGAAATTTTTAAACATGGCTATGATAATATGTGTGTGTGTATATATATATATATATGTGTGTGTGTGTGTGTGTGTGTGTGTGTGTGTGTGTGTGTGTGTGTGTGTAAAAAAAGAGATTCTCTAGTTAGTTACAAATAATAATGATGATAATGAAATTCCATATGGGCCAAATAACCCCCGAATCATCAATGAAAGAGTAAATTCCTTCTTGCATGATAATAATCACCAAAACATTCTCTATAATCTTTCCTCCTCCTCCATCCTTCTCTAAAACCCTACCTATGCAAATGAAAAGGGAGAATAAACAAAAAGGAAAAGTTATAAAACTCCCATAAGGATATTTAGGGATTCTTAGAATGCCCTAGAATCTAAGGGCCTATATTCATTTGATCCAAGGGTGGATATAAAACCCTCACATCTTTTTAAGTTATGGGATTTAAAAGGATTTATTAAGGTGGTGTGGGATGAAATTAATTAATAGGGTGGGGTTGAACTAAATAAGTGAGTGGGATGAAACTTAACCAGAAATGGATTAGTGGGGTGCCTAGGGAGAAAATATCAAGGGTCGTGAAGGGGAGGGAAATACTTTTAAAATAAAGTGCCCTGTTTAGTGTTGAGAAAATAAATATATATGTTATAGCATGAGTGGTGGGAATAAAATTTGAAAGGTAAATTAAATATTCATTATGAAATAATTTAAATAAATTAGTTATGGAGTAAGGGCGTACTTTATCGAAAAACCCTTAGAGAAAATAAACTTAGAATTGAATTAAAATGTGAACAAAATTTAGACCAAAATTTAGTTGTTAGAGGCTATTTTTGGAGTGCCAAAATATGGGGCACTTTGCGTTTGGAATCGAGTCTGGTTCAAACATTGGGAACAATGGGTATGTTCGTGTAATAGATTAGTAAGCTTGTTTGATTTTTCTGCACTTTCGATGATTTTTATAGATAAAATTATGCAGCTTTTATTCTTCATCACCAAAATTAAGTAATGAGGCGTTTGACATAGCAAACCTAAAACAAATGCTTTGGAGCGTTGTTCCTACTCAAGGGTGTGTCTTGCGCTTGAATTCAATATTTGAAAATAAAATGTGAGAAATAGAACCATAGGTTGTGTTCGGGAGGCAAGATATTCAAGGTTAAATATTTTAAAACACTTTGTAAAAGTTAGAAAAATTTGTTCAAAGTTAGCGTGCAAAATGGCTCCTAGACTCACGTAGTAGAGATTGTTTGGGTTACCCATATTTTATAGTGACATGGGATGTCACCATAACATCTAAACCAAATTTATAAGATATTTTTTCCATTTAATTGAAGGCATTTTGAGCCCTATATAACATATTTCTACATGGGACATCAACCGAAATCTAAGAAAATTTGTTTTGATCTGGGCCCATGGTTTAGGGAGCTTTAGTAGATAATTGAACTCTATGACTTCTAACCTATAGTATTTATAAATGTTAATTGGATCTTGAAATTATTTTTGAGAAAATAGAATGGGGAGTGATTTTTTCAAGCATGTTTAGGAGGAATCTAGTCATTCTAGCACAAAAAAACAAAACTGTCAATTATGTATATTTGGTTTGAAACAAGGTCATAACTAGAGTTCTAGTTGTCATAATTATATTTCGTAAGATACATCAAGTTATATATATATATATATATATATATATATATATATATATATATATATATATATATATATTGAGAATAAATGAAATTTGATACGAATTTTTTTGAGTTGTGAATTCCTATTTTTGAAACCCATTTTGTAGCAAATTTCACTAAAAACCTGTTGAAATGCAATAGTGAAACTTTAATAGTTGGCCTTGAGAAGGTGCTTCCAGTTCGAGATTCATTTACCAATTTTGGGTTCCATATGTCTTGTTTGAATCCCTATATAACAAATAATTGGCTGGAAGTATTTGTTTTACCATTTGGGTATTGGGTACTTGTTTGGTAGGCCCTTTTTATAGCCATTTTGGCTAGATCATAGAACAAGAGAACTGGGTCTTAATGAACCGTTCAACTTCTTAGGACACCCTTGGCGGGTGAATTTTTTTATAATATGATTATCATGCTGTATTATGAGTTCTATAGGTTGAATGATATTACCCAGACAAATTATATGGTATGAGGCATTTTGGGTTCTATCTATTTTGGTATAGTTGGTCATTTTGGACATCGTAAAAAGTATAGTTGTTGATTTTGTAAATAATTAGTGTTTGAATATGAGAGTGTAGAATTTTCCCCTAGATCTAAGGAGTATGTTTAGGGTGTTTGGTTAGTTTTATTTTATCTTTGATTGATCCATTATTTCTTAGGAAACTCACTCGCAATGTTAAGGGCACCTCATTTAAACCTAACAAAACCCTTTTGGTGTGGGTGTGAAATAAACAATTGTACCTTGTTGTAGAACAACCTAATAAGACAAGATGGTATTCCACGTTATAAAATTTCATTTTTGTGAACTAGAATAATTTTCACTCCTCGTGTATTTCCTACTAATCTAAAATTTACAGCTCTCTTATAAAGGTTTTTTTACCAAACAACCTTATAACCTTGCTTTTTCCTTTCGGAAGTGTATATCTATAATAAGCACACTCGGGATGATAATTTTGTTAATGTAAGATTATCTAAATTGTCTCTAAACCATATATGACAAGGGGAAAGAATTCTTAGTGTTTTTTTAATATGTTGGCATTATATGAAGAGATATTTCATTGTTATTTTATCTTCTTCTAAATAAACTAAGAAGCCCTTGATCTATTGGAATTCGACTCTAGTTTACACAAATTAAGATCCTTTTCAAAGCCATCAACACAAATTTTTGATTAGATTAATTAATGTTCAAATTATTTTAACCCTTCTTGAGATCGATAGGCCCATTTTCATATTATGACCATTTACTAAGTTTTGGTACAATATAACATAGTTAAATTGTTTCACCCTAGAAGGTACACTTGTGATGATAGCCCTTTCTGAATTGGTTATACCATTATTAAATAATCATGTTTATGAAACTAATAATTATGAGTAGAAATAATTGGACCAACCTTTCCCTCTTACCTTATCTCATAGATAGAAGAACAATGATTATGCAAAAATAACAACAACCTCTCATCCTCTCTCTATCTCTCTATGAAAATAAAATAAAATAAATTAGTGTCGATTGCTCTCTTGGTTGGGAGATATGGTATACCAACGATAGTGTTGACCATGGAATTACAAGTAATATGGTGTAATAATGGTGAATAAAATGTTTCGTAATAAAAAAATATAATAATATATAAATCCATAAGCACAATTATGTACATATACCTTATAAACTAGGATAAAATCGTGTAAATGTATGTAAGTGGGAAGACTCGTAAAATAAATATCATTTACCAATCCTTGTTGCCCAACAATGTTATAGTTTGTTATTTTCTAAAATTTAAAATTGACATGATCACAAGTTATAAGTTCAAAATAAATAAGTGAGGTTTACTATTCTTAGTTGTGCAATGTTCATCTAATTTAGGTTACACACTAAATAGTTGGTCTTATGTAAGTAACTTAGGCATTGTGTTTTTATTCCTAAGTTCTAGGTGAGAAATTAATGTGAATAATCGAAGGTTGCAATGGTCTCACAAGTTAAATATGCCTTTGGATACTTGACTCTTAGGAGACTCTTGCGTAAGATTTCTTTCACATTAGAAAAATCTTAGTAACTTATTATAAAATAAATGATGTAACCCCTTGTTGTAAGGACTAAGAATAACGATTATCTATCCATTCCACCTACCTTGGGTGAAGACGACCTTTTTATCAATATAAACACTAATTAAGCAATGTAAATTTGGAGTTGTTTTGAAAGCTATGTTGTTTTGGGGTAATCTTGAAAACATGGTCCCCATTATTTCACCATTCAATAGGGTGGTGAAATTTAAGAAATAGAATTCACCCTCTAGCTAAGGATTATATTTATATCCATCTCTTACAACCTAATAGGTCATTTATGACCAAATAATTGTAGAGTAAAAGATAACATAAATAAAGTTTTTGAGAAGCGTTAGGCTATACATTTCCTAAAGAGAAAAGGTGTAATGACCTTTGAACTCTTACGGAAGGTATGAATGGAAACTTTGTTGTATCCCATTCATGTTATAATTTTGTAAGTTGTGTAGTATCTTAATAGGTATTGGAAATGTCCCATTTGATTATATTTTGTTGTATTAACTCATTTATGCATTCTCTTGGCTATAGTGATAAAGAAACGATGAAATTAAGTAAACTCCTCATACGTCTTTTTGAATTAAAATTTGTTGGTTGTTGTTTGATTTAGAAATTATGGCTTGTTTGAGGTGTAGAAAGTTTGAAATTTCTTTGTCATGGTGAAATTTTAGACAGAACATATAAACAATAATAAATTAAACTACCCCTTATGAGTTTTCTAAAGCAAACACTTTAACTAGCATTGAGATTTTCTAGAAAATGGTACATGCTATGAAACTTTGGAAACCAAACTAGAAAACCAATCCTAACCTAATGGTTAGTTGTATATTTCACCCATAATTTACTAGTACTATCACCATGTGAATTCAAAAATGATTTCCAAATCAAGTCATATCCCCCTTAATTATGCTTGGTATTACATGAATCTTCATCCTTGACCCTTAAAGAATAATGCAGATGTTAGGACCATATTGGATAGGCTCATGAACCATTTTCCAAATTTTAAAGTAATGGTGAGCTAGGAGGTGAAATCACATATAAAGTTGGAAAATTTCACTCTCTTCTTATATGGTGTTTGTGGTACCTTGCATGGTTTCCAATAGTGGGCTCGTATACATCATGTATGCTTAACTTATTAACCCTATTTAAAATAACCATTATGTTCCTTGGCTAACCCACCAATAGTTTCATTAAATATGGACCTTATGTTCCCTTGGCATGTTTGATTCTGAAATTACGTGTGAAAATGTAGAGGTTTTAGAAAATGATGTTAATAATAATTTCCTTGGAAGCTACAACCTCTTAAATTAAATTACTCTAAATGAGGTAGACACTTAGTACAGGACCAAGTTTGAATTGGTGGGACATGATTGTTGTGACTAACAACCACATGATATGACACAATACCATGTGAGGGAATATCCCTATCTCTTCCAATGAATTACAGGAGGAATACTAATCTTAGGAGAGGGGATTTAGTGCCCTACCATTTCTTACGTCGTTACATTTACTAGCTCATTGCATTTACTAGGTTCCAAATATTGATTTAGTAGTAGTTAGGCATTATGTGGTCACTTTATGGATTATTGACATTGATAAAATACTATTTAATATTTATAAGGATTTTCCATAAATTACCCATGTTTCATAGGTGGCGTTAGTGCACGTTGTGCCAATAAACTGTTGTGATACTTATTGCTAGTTTCTTTTATATTGATACCCCTATTATTATGGATACTAACCAGATGCAACTTAAATGATGGATTTTACTAGATATATGATGGATTTTTATATTGTGATCAATAATTATGATGATTCTAATTTGGAATTTAAACATGGAAAAAATTGGATGAATTCTATGTTTTGATCTACTTTAGGAACATATGTGATATTTTTTATAGTTATCTCGTTTGGATGTTTGGTTGCTTTGGATTTGGATTGTCAACCATAAGTGAAATAATTTTTGATTGTTGTATAGTTGGAATGAGTGTCAACGATGGATTTTTTTCATTATATTTAATTATTTCTTTGATGTATGATTTATCAAGCGGTATGTTTAATGTTGGAATTAAATGTGCAGATTACAGGCATAAAGGAGAACGTCGGTTTCAAGTAAGACACTTTAAGTTGCACGAGATGTTGATTGGGTCGAGTCCATAGCCATGCTTTATTGTGTGTATTCTTGTGTTTACATGGAATATTCATGTTTGGGAACTATGGGTGATACCTAATTGTAATTTTTTAAATCTTGTGTTGAGCTAGTTTAGGGACCTAATGGTCCCTACATGTGTTATTGTATTTTAAGTTAATTAATTATGTTGTTTGTGGTTTGGGACCACCTAATTGTCATTTGGGCGGGCCCCACCACTTCAACCCTTGTGCCACTTAGCCCAATCTCGAATTTGGGCTAAATGTGGAAATTTTGGGGACCTCTTTTCACTTTGGGGTTCCCCTTTCATGGAAATGAGCCCCTTGGACCCTACCTATGGGTAGGGGGTATCTTTTCAAGTCCAAATGGTATTTTACCTTCCATTTGACCCCTCTCATGTCACCATATTGTGAGGATGGTTGGTTTTTGTGTTTCTTAAAAGTTGTAGGGTGTTGGATTTATTTGCATTTTAGGGAATTTTTGGGGTTACCTCAAAAATATGTTTTGTTTTATGCTCTTTGTAATTTTGGGAATATTTTGTGGGGAGATGAGATGGGTGACACATGTCACCCTATCATTTGGGAGGATTGTAAATTTTTATTCTTTATACTCCCTCGTGGAGAGGGGTTGGGACTTTTTGTCATTCTTGCTTTTGGAGTTGGAGATTTGGAGAGAGCTTGAGCGTTGAGCATGGAGAGTATTGGATTTCCTTGTGTTTGGAATATATTTTTAGGTAGCCCTTCATGCCTCTCATTTTTGGTTACGTTAGTATAATGTGATTTAGAAATAAAAATTGTTTTAAATGTGTTTTTGTTTGTATGTTGGTATTGGGTGTGTTTTGTGAATTTTAGTTTCCATTATTTCTTTTTATCCATCCATAATGTTTGTGATGGATTTTGGAGTTGTTGGGGAAGAGGGAGGAAGACCCTCTACACCACATGGCTTGATGGGAAAGCCATGATGGTATTCTTTTTATTCCTCCCCTCATATGGTTTGATGTGGAGAAGAATTTTCATATGGT